>JAADVL010000751.1:0-15503 GCA_023334995.1 Pythium sukuiense | reverse complement strand
CGCGATGGGAACGCTCGACGTCACGTGCAATGACAACATCTACATGAACAGCTTATATCCCGTCGCACGAGAGCGAGCATGGCGAGAAGTGAACCGCTACCCAGTTGATTAGACGATAAGTCGTGGAGTAAGAAAGTGGCTGCGCAGCGACAAGGCATGCTGAGATCACAGTTGTGAAGGTTGGTCAGGATTAGTACGTACCTACTGGCGAGAGGTGCCGAGTGTACCCATGTCACATGGGTACACTTCTTTTGATGTTGGAGACTCGGACTCGATCGTTGCTCGTCCAACTTGCTGGTCGTGGGTCTGAATGATTCATTCATGTCCGTTTATCCCATGGAAAGAAACACGAAGTCGCCAACACGACAGACCTCCATAGGTCGGTCAATCGATGGCCACGAGAACGACTCAAAGATTGGGCAAATACATTTAACGAATTACCACGCAGCACGTCGATGCTGGGTGGCAAGCAACGCATGGTCCTTCACTCCGCCAAGTTCCACACGAACTGCTGAACCTGCTCCAGCATCGCGTGGGTTGCACTTTCACTCACCACGGCGTTGTTCCGGTGCTCGCGAAGCGCCGCTTGGGCCTGCTCTAAGACTCGGCGACAGACAGCATCCTCGCACGCATCAATCTTGCATCGGTCCAAGTCACGGATGTTGTGGACATTCGCCATCCTCAATGCCTCCGACATCTCCGCCGTGACGCCTTTCACTGCCATTAGAGGGAGAATCTCGTCCGAGCCGAAGTATCCCTCGATTTCCTGTCTCGTAGAACGGTTCGCTCGGCCTTCCGGGACGACGTACACCAAAGCGACTCGCACAGGATCCACTCCCCACCGGCTCTGGAGGTGCTGGAGTAAGGCGTATAGCCCTCTGGCATCGACACCGTGGTTGCCCACTTCAGCCACGTGGAACACCACGGCCTGGATGATCGATCGCCATGGTGCTGTGTCTTGGTCGGCGATCTCCACGATTCCACAGTCGCTGTCCTTGCTTCCGTCTCGCACCAACGACTTCGCGACGAAGAACGCGTCAATCGACTCGTACGCGCCGCTCGTCTTACCTGGGAAGAAAGAGGGCGACTAGTCGGATACTGCTTCTCGTGCCACTGGTGCTGGCGTGTAGCACGCTTTTCTGAGGAAGGCCCACTCGACGGGATCGTCAGCTGCATGTCATACTCTGGGCAGTTGGCGTTGTGCGCGAGCGAGTTCGCTACGACGTGGACGCCTCGCTGCAGGGTGATGAGCAGTCGGTTCTTCAGCATCTCTCGGCGCAGCGTCGACGCCTCCACGTTCCAATTGGCCATGCCCTCGAAGTGCATTTTCTTCTTGTGGCTGAGACTGTTGACTCGCGTCGCTAGCAAGGAGGTCACGTACGGAGACGCGACCTTGAGTCTCCAACCGCTCGGAAGAGTGGACGCATAGCAATGATACAGGCGATAGCTCACGCCCTGGTTGTCGCCCTGGCTCGTCATGCTCGCATCGCCGCTGCTGCAGTTCGGATTGTTCCGGTCTGGATATGCCAATTTCCCTGTCACCACGTCCACAGACGCCGCATGCGCCTGCAGTTTCTGCAGTTCCGACGCCAGTTGAGTCGCAATAGTTTCTAGGCACGGCCTCGCCAGGCCACCAAACACTGCAAACCGGTAGGCGACTTCTTGCGTGTAGCTAGAATCTTGACTACGACAAAAGCCTGGGATGTCTTGGATCCGACCCATTGTATCCGCTAGCTTCAGTGCCTCCACAGCGGCCTGCAGCTCTTCGAGAGTCCAGAGCGGCATCGAGAGCCACGAGTGGCCAGTCTCTCCGGTCATGTTATCGAGCCACTTCTCGTCTGGACGCATGAACGCGACGAAGCGATGATCCTCCACTGGTACGCCCTTGGGGGTGCCGTCGAGCAGGAAGACCACGTCCTCGTCGCGCGCAAAAGAGCATTGGATGCGCTTCACGTCCGACCCCTCGACTTCCTTTACTACGCCACGCTTCCACACGATCGCCTTCTTGGCCTTTGAATGGCTGTCGTAGCGTATGATGACCACAGAGGTCTCCTTGTGCTCGCGCGTGTATCGTGCGAAGAAGTACGCCATGAACACCGACTTGCCGACGCCTGCAGTGGCACAAGAAGCAGTTTGTGAGAGAAGGTCGTGATGACGGAAGAGGCATGGATCTAGCCAAGCGCACCTGGGTTTTCTACGACGGTGGCTCCGTAGAAATCCCGCGTCTCCATCAAGTGCACGATGCGGTTGTAGAACTCGACGTAGCTCTCGCGCACGAAGAGACTGCCGTGGAAGCCTCGCAGACTTGAAGAAAGCTCTGCTGGATATTCCACTGCAGCGAAGGCTCGAAACGCATCACTGGCGGCATCAGCTGTGGTTGTCGTAGTCTGCGGTGATGGAGTAGGAGACTGCAGCGCTTGTAACTTGACATGCTTCGGTGTGGTAACCGTCGATGGACTCACGCGCTTGCGCGGGGGCGACGTCTTCTTGGCCGTCGTGTCTCGCGCCTTCGCCAGCGAAAGGATTTGACTCTTATTTTCGGATATTGCCTGGTTTTGGACTAGGATATGTCGAGGACAGGTCCTCCCTCTATGGCGACCGAGGGTTATTATTGTGGTGGACGCTAAACACGGTCCGACCATCACTCCGAGAAAGTGATCCAAACACGTTCAAACTTCAACGGCAATCGCCTTCCCAAAGGTGCTGGCGAATATGCCCCAGACACTGTACGTGGCGTTTGTATACTGCGGTTTGCGGGAGCTGCACGAGATGGTACAGGGCCCAAACATTCGTGTCATCTTCCTTGAAGGAAATCCATTGACCACGCTGCCCGATGACATCGGCAATCTCACTCAGATAGTCATTCTCATCGTGAAGGGGGCCAATGTGAGCGACCTGCCGGTGTCTTGGCAGCATCTTGCTCGCGAAACGCAGCTGGGTATCCTCGCTGATAGGACGCCGCTGTGTGAACGGCTTCAAGCTGGACTGGTCGACCAGAAGCGAAGCTTCGCGATGGGAACACTCGACGTCACGTCCAATGGCACCGTCGTCGTGAACAGCTACTATCCCGTCCCACGAGAACGACCATGGCGAGAAGTGAACCGCCACCCAGTTGATTACTACGTAGTAGATGATAAGTCGTCGAGGAAGAAAGTGGCGTCGGCCACGGGCAGCAGGGTATGGTGTCCCGCCATATCCGGTTTGTTCCTGCCTTGTCTATGTCTTCGGCAGTTCCGTGCATCGTCGTCACTGACGCTCTGTACACGTGTGACCGGTCTGGGCCTCTGCTTTACCCTTCACCGCCTTCTGTGTGTGTTAGTCCTCGCGCGGCTCCTTCATCGCTACTACGAAGCAGAGACTGCAAGTGCGGTTCTTGCCGCCATGGGATTGTGCAACGTCCTTTCGACGTCGGGACGCGGACTTGAGGTAGCGGCTGATGGAGCCACAGGCGTCTTCGTCGCCAAAAGCGCACGGCGTGTCACCTTCCAAGGCCAAGCGCGGCGCTGCCACGCCCGTGGCACATGAGAAGATCACAGTGTTTGTTGCCACGTGCCAGCTCGCACCATTTGATACCAGTATCCAGACTAGCAGTGGATCCACGCCCGTGTTCAAGCCCATCAAGTTCCAGACGCTGGTGCTTCCGACTGCGACGCTCGCGGACCTGCGGTTCTTTCTGGTGTCGCAATGGGTCATCACCAAGAGCCAGTACACGCAGCTGCCGCCAGAGGAGCAGTTCTACACGTTCAAAGGCCGCATCCTGCGGCTCGACGGCGCATTGGACGCCTACTGTGAGCCTACACCACGTGTCGGACTGGAACGTGCGTGCCTCATGATCTGTGTGTGTTTCTGTGGCTGTAGACATCACGAACAATGACACGATCTACTTGCGGTTCGCGTCGCTGGGCAAGATCCTGGACCCGTGGGCTATGTCCACGAGCGAGCTGCGCACGGAGCTCAAGAACCGCAACGCGTACGTGACCAAGCTGCAGCCTGACCAGCTCATGCTTAGGCTCCACGAGCTCGTGATGAAGGAGAGCCGTATGCAGCGTCTCCAGCGGGCCACTCAGCGCGAGGAGGAGCTCCACGTCCAGACGATCACGAAGGAATTAGCACAGTTCCACGCGCAGTTGCCAGGCTCCAGACCAACTCAGCAACCTCGTGGTGAGCGGCTCGTGAGCCAGAGCGGACCCACGATGTTTCCTCGACCGACGTCGCTCCAGTGGCCGCATCCGCCGTCCGTCAACCGCACGGTCTTCCTGTCGATCGCCCAGCTCGAGCGCACGTGCCAAGTGATCCCTCGCGACGTGCTGGACCCGGCGATCTTGATCTTCGACACGGAGCGCAAGTGGGTCTTCGACAAGCACAACGTGCTGCAGAAGGCGTCGTTCGACTACCGCTACATGAACTTTGACTCGGACTTCCTTGAGTTCCTCACGCTGAAGGAGGAAATGGGCCTCGTCTTCTGGTTCCGAGTACGTTTGTGGTCCCATAGCGACGGTCTCACGTAGCCAATTCGACTGACTGGAGCCGTGTCTTGTGACTGAGCAGCCACAGAAAAGCTACGAGAAGCTGTCGGCGTTCCTGGCGTCGATCGACGACCCTGCCACGCAGAAAAAGATGGAGCCGCTGATGCTCAAGCCCACTAAGTGGCTCACGCTCTGCGGCGTCAATGGCTGGGAGGGCAAAGTGCGCAGCGACGGCCGCAAGCGTGACACGACCAAGCTGCCACAGTTCACAACAAGCATCGCCCGCGTCACGACCAACTTGGCGTCACAGAGCTTCGACTACGTCGCCGTGCAGGAGCTCCTGTACCAGTCCAACCCCACGCTTCTCTTTGCGCCACTGTAGTAAGTTCAACATGAAGAGAAAACACAAGTGCTTGGATTTGGTTTGGTTTATCAAAGCCAAGCTACTGTACCGTCCGAGGGTAGACTGGCAGCCAGGTCCCCGCCAGGGGAGCTCGTGAAGGAGAAGCCCGTGGGGGTGCTGGGTGGCGCAGAAGGCAGAGCGGAGTAGTGGTGGTGGTTGACGGGTGGAGTCGGGTCTATTTACTCGTAGTCGGACAGCGGCGGGCAGCTGCACACGAGGTTGCGGTCGCCGTGGACGTTGTCCACACGGCCCACGGTCGGCCAGTACATCTTGTTCTTGCCGCCGAGCTGCCACTTGGCTGGGAAGCCGGCCTGCGCACGCGTGTACTTGCGCGTCCAGTTCTCGGCCGAGACCACGTCGAGCGTGTGCGGCGCGTGCTTGAGCGGCGAGTCCTCGACGGCGATCTTACCCGAGCGCACGTCCTCGATCTCCTGGCGGATCGAGATGAGAGCGTCGCAGAAGCGGTCGAGCTCGGCCTTACTCTCACTCTCGGTCGGCTCGATCATGAGCGTACCGCCCACTGGCCACGACATGGTCGGGCTGTGGAAGCCGTAGTCCTGGAGACGCTTGGCGATGTCCTCCTCAACGATGCCGGCGTCCTTGAACGGACGAATGTCGATGATGAACTCGTGCGCGCACGTGCCGTTCTTGCCCAGGAACACGATGTCGTAGTGGCCGGTCAGCGTCTTGGCCATGTAGTTGGCGTTCAGGATGGCCGTCTGCGTGGCGCGCTTGAGGCCAGGCTCGCCGAGCATGTGGATGTACATCCACGAGATCGGCAGGATACCAGCGCTGCCGAATGGCGCGGCACTCACCGCGGACTCGGTCTTGTTGACAGTCTGCTTGCCCTCACCGCCGCATGGCACGACGGTGTGGCCTGGTAGGAACGGCGACAGGTGAGCCGCCACGCCGATCGAGCCGACGCCCGGACCACCGCCGCCGTGTGGGATACAGAACGTCTTGTGGAGGTTCAAGTGGCACACGTCGGCGCCGATGCCGCCTGGGTTACACAGCGCGACCTGCGCGTTCATGTTGGCGCCGTCCATGTACACCTGGCCGCCGTGGTCGTGGATGAGCTGGCACATGTCCTTGACGCCTTCCTCGAACACACCGAAGGTCGACGGGTACGTGATCATGAGCGCACTGAGCTCGTGGGCGTGCTTCTTGGCCTTCTCCTCGAGGTCCGCGCGGTCGATGTTACCACGCTCGTCCGACTTGACGACCACGACCTTCATGCCGGCCATGACGGCACTGGCAGGGTTCGTACCGTGGGCCGACACGGGGATCAGACACACGTTACGGTGGCCCTGGCCGATCGAGCGCTGGTAGTTGCGGATCACCAGCAGACCAGCATACTCGCCCTGGGCACCCGAGTTCGGCTGCGTGGACACGGCGCTGAAGCCAGTGATCTCAGCGAGCGTGGCGTTGAGCGACTCGATCATCTCGAGGTAGCCCTGGGCCTGGTCCTGTGGCGCGAACGGGTGCACGTTCATGAACTCGTTCCACGACACGGGCGCGAGCTCCGAGACCGAGTTGAGCTTCATGGTACACGAGCCGAGCGAGATCATGGAGCGGTTGAGCGCGAGGTCCTTGTCCTCGAGCTGCTTGAGGTACCGCATGAGCTCGGTCTCCGATCGGTACTTGTTGAAGATACCGTGGGCCAGGAACTTGGACTGACGCTGGAGCGTTGGCGGGATGCTCTGCGCCTGGAGCTCCTCGGCGCGTGGCTGGAGAGCCTTGAGCTGCTCGACGCTGGTGACGCTGTCGCCACCGAGCGACTGCACGATGGCCACAAGGTCCGCCAGGTCGACGCTCTCGCCCATGGCGACACCGATGCGGATGTCGTCGATGACACGCACGTTGATGCCCTTGCTAGCGGCGGTCTGCGCGACCTGCTGCGCGCTCTTGCCCGTGCTCGAGACGTCGACGTCGAGCGTGTCGAAGAAGAACTTGTTGCGCACGCGCGCGTTCGTGAACTCCTGTACAGCCGCCGACAGCGTGGCCGCGTACAGGTTGGCACGGTCCGCGATGGCGGTGACGCCCTCGGGGCCGTGGTACACCGCGAACGCCGCCGCCATGTTGGCGAGCAGCGCCTGCGCCGTACAAATGTTACTGGTGGCCTTGTCACGACGGATGTGCTGCTCACGCGTCTGCATGGCCATGCGCAGCGCCGGCTCGCCGCGCGAGTCCTTGGACACGCCGATGATACGGCCAGGCAGCTTACGGTAGTGCTTCTTGGTGGTCGCCAGGTACGCGGCGTGTGGGCCGCCGAACATCATGGGCACGCCGAAGCGCTGGGCGGAGCCGACCGTGATATCGGCACCGAGCTCGCCTGGAGGCGTGAGCTTGGTGAGCGAGAGCAGGTCGGCGGCGACCGTGACGAGCAGGCCGTCGGCGTGGGCGTCCTGGATGAACTGCGAGTAGTCCTTGACGTCGCCGAACGTGTTCGGGTACTGGATGAGCACGCCGCTGTACTTCTTGGCGGCGTCCGTGCCCAGGCCGAGCTCCTTGAGCGGGTTGCCCACCACGAGCTCCAGTCCGACGTTGTCGGCACGCGTCTTCATCACGCCGATGGTCTGCGGGTGCACGTCCTCCGACACGAAGAACGCGTTGCGCTTGCCGCTGACCGATCCGTGCGAGAGCGCCATGGCCTCAGCGGCGGCGGTGCCTTCGTCCAGCAGCGACGCGTTCGAGAACTCCATGCCCGTGAGGTCAATGACCATGGTCTGGAAGTTGAGCAGCATCTCCAGGCGGCCCTGCGAGACCTCGGCCTGGTACGGCGTGTAGGACGTGTACCAGCCCGGGTTCTCCAGGATGTTGCGCTGGATCGGCGGCGGCGTGAGGCAGTCGTAGTAGCCCATGCCGATGAACGACTTGAGCGTCTTGTTCTTCTGCGCGATGCCCTTGAGCTTGGCCAGCGCCTCGCTCTCCGTGAGCGGCGCCGGCAGGTCGAGTGGCTTGCTGAGACGGATCTCCTGCGGCACCGTGGCGTCGATCAGCGCCTCGACGCTCGGGAAGCCGATGACCTGCAGCATCTTCTGCTCGTCGGCCTCACCGGCGCCCAAGTGGCGGTGCAGGAACGTGTCCGTGCGCTGGAACTTGTCCACGGCGCTGCTGGACAGGCCGCGCGCGATCGGGAGGCTGCGGCGCGAGGCCGCGAGCGAGCGCGAGGAGCGCTGCACAACTCCGCGGAACATGGCGACAGAGATTCGATGCAGGGAGCTCAAGCCGAAATGGAATGATGAAACAGCGGGGCTGCGGTGGCCCAAGGTCTCTACTGGCGAGTGGCTCACTTGAACCTGTGGCTGACCTGCCGGCTGCGTGCCAATGGGCACGGCGTGAGGTTGTGAGGTTTTTAGGCATTCCACCTCCAGAATCAAGGGATGTGTGCGTGTTGGATTGGCAGCGGCGGCCAGTCCAACGCGATGGTGGTGTTTGCGGCACCGCAGGGCAGTTGACACAAGAGGGGGACTCCAATCCCAGGCTGGCATGGAGACGAACGAGTGCGTGGCGGCCGGTGTGACGCAGTGTGCGTAAGAGATGGATGAGAGGCCCAGTCTCTGGGCACCGGCACAGCGTTCTTGCAGCTCCGATTGGATCAGAGAGACGAGAAAAACCTCACGCACAGTGGAAGTTGCATGTCATTCACGCGAGGGGATCTTTATGCGAGAAAGTGCAACACTATTAACCTTGTTTTGGTAAAGACACACCCGTATCACCTTTTTCTGGGATCTCAATTCTTGAAGTACCTGGTTTTAGTTTCTGTCTACCATACCACCTCGTATTGTGAAATATGGTGGCCGTACCCTCCCACCAAGGACCTTCTCGACCAGGAAACCTCGGTCATCATGAGCAGCAATGGAGAGATCGATGCCGCGGCGCCGCATGCGCTCACGGCGGCAGAGAAGCGCGCGGCTCGTCGTGCTCGCGTTCTGCAAGGCGGCGAGCAGCGCATGAAGCTGGTGACGGGCGAGATCGGCTCGCTCAAGGCCGAGAAAGGCGGCTCGGAAGACGACGACGTGCTGGATCGCGCCATGGACGAAGGCATCCAGGAGCTGCTGGGCGCCACGGACCTCCCTGAGGCGACGGAGACAGAGAGCGATGCTGTGGGGGTAAGAAGTGGCGAGATCAAGATCCCGCCGCGCGTGGATCCGGCGCAGCGTCGTCGCGACGCGCAGGCCCGACGTCAGAAGAAGGAGGCCATGGTCCAAGAGCTGCTCTCGGGCGGCTCCACCTATAGCGCTGCTGCGACTGCGAGTGCATCGGCCTCTGGATCGGAAGCTGCAGCGTCGGCTGGCGAGGTGTACGCGGAGACGGTGTCGTCAGTGCGCAAGGAGCTGAGCACGACGACGGAGAAGAAGGTGGAACCGGCGTTCAGCCGCCACACACTCGCGCTGCGCCTTCAGTCGGCCGAGGAGAAGATCATCCTGCTGCTCATCTTTGGTGCTGCCATCTACCTCGGTATGCCTCGCTGATGTGGTTGGTGTGGTTAAATCGGTGGTGAGGAGCTGACGAGTGGTTTTGGTTGTGTTTTTGTGTAGCGTTCGCGACCGACTTGCGCAATGTCACGACTGGTACGATGTTTCCGACGATGAGGGTCTGTCTATGGCATGGCAAGTGTGCTAACGTATTGTTGTGTGTAGATCTCTTGACCAGCGACCCATTGTTCCTCTCGTACCAGCAGCTAGTAGCCAAGGGCGTGCCGCTTGACTCGATCCGCCAGCAAATGCACCGTGAAAACGTGAGTTCCGTTGAGTTTCCCGTCAGCATCTATGCATAATGGGCTCCTAACGTGCTTGACTGTTGTTCAGATTGAGCCGTCGCTGCTGCAGCAGATCGAGCGCGTGTTCGCGGCGCAGCGCAAGAGCGAGACCTCGCCAGCGAGAAGCCTCTTCCCCAACATCTTTGATCTCCCTGGGTTCTTCGCGTCGCTGCTCTTCCACCCGCCGATCATCGTGTGCGTGCTGCTGCTGCGCGTGCTCGTGAGCCTCTCGGGCAACACGATCCACAGCGTGATGAAGCTGCCGGACGTGAAGAACCCGCAGGAAGATGATCTAGGTTTCATCGTCAACCTCGCGCTCTCCAGTCGCCCAGCACTCAAGGGTTTGTGGCCATTGTTTCAAGTGTGTGGTATGTATCTGCAATTTGTTATCTCACGACTGTACGCGGGTGCACAGGCTACATTGCGAAGGCTCGCAAGTCCACCGACGACCTGTTTTTCTTCCTCTGGACTTTCGTGCTCGCCGTGGCTGCACGTGCCATCGTTCTCGCGATTTTCTAACCAAGCGTGGCAGTCTCCTAGCCGACAACAGCACCGTTCAAAAATACAGCCAGCCGACTACACGTGACCTCTATTACTGTGTGAGTCCCCACCCGATTTAGGCAATTGTGCACGATTTGATCGTAGGCTGTCGAGTGCAATCGTCGCCAGCAGCGGGGCGAAGGCCATCCAGTCGATCGGCGATGGCTGCAAAACGCAACAGTCTCACCGATGGAGCGGTACGTCGGACTGTGGAGTGTCTGGTCGTCTCAAATGAGATTGAAAACATGGTGCTGGGCGATTTGTAGGACTCGATCGTCAAGCTCGTGCGCCGCAAGAACCGCCGGGCATCTATCACGGAGCAATTTGCATTGCCGGCTGCCAAGACCAAGCAGAAAGAGAAGCTTGCACAGACCAAGCACCACGCGTTCCTCCTGCAGAGGGACAACGTCTCCGCTATCCACGAGCTGGCCGATCGCGTGCGGATGATCACCGAGTTAGACACCACGACGCTCGGTCACACGCTCAGTCCCATGGATAAGCACCGCTTCCAGACGTGGAGCACCGAATTTGTTGCGATTCTGACCGAGTTTGTGCCCAGCGAGATCCACGAGAACGACCCGATCACGCAGCTGCTCGAGAAGCTCCAGTTCCTTCAAGAAGGCCACGTTTGCCTCGCTGAAGTCGCTATCGATGGACGGCAACTGGTCGAGAAATGGGAGCGCGGGGGCGTGTTCGACGAGAATGGCGAGAGCAGCTCCGAAGAAGATGACGAGGCTGAGGACGATGCATATGACACGCCCGTGGTTGGCTTGCACGTAGGCAACTGGGAGCTGGAAAAGCGCCGTAAAGTCGAGGCGTCGTACGCGTATCAGTGTATCCGCGAGCGAGCCGCGTCGCGTGTCATCAAGCGCAACACGCTCAAGTGGGTGCGTTCGCTCGCGGCGTTCTGCAGCCGCGTGGAGGAAATCCAAGTGTTTGGCAATACCACAGCGGCTCTGATGGAGGAGCTCACGATGCTGTCGCCCCTGCAGCGACGCGCTGCCGTTTCGTCTGCGAGCAACACGAGTGATATCTTCGATCTCATGAAGGGCAAGTCTCACATAGTGGGGGCGTTCAAGATCAACTTCACGGACCTCATGCATTACTCCAAGCACCTGGCACTGTTCACTGTGGACCAAGCACTGAGACGAGTCGAGGAGCTCCAAGCCAAACGACGCCTTTATGAGTACCGGTGTGCGATCAAACTCCAAGCGTGGTGGCGCAAGATGCACGAGGTCGTCAAGGGCCGACGGATGGTGCAACTGCTTGCGGAGGTGAAACGCAAGCAGGAGCAGGAGCAGAACGAGCAGCGAATGCGAGAGAGGGCAGCCAAGATCCCACCTCCAATCAAAACAGACCCCAACGGATCGAGCCACAAGGCCCCCAAGACTCCGACGGCGAAGAGTAGCAAGGCTACGAGCAATGTGAGTACGAAGCCGGTCTCGAAGGGTGATAGTGACGCACATGACATTGCGTCGAAGACCAAGTCACCTCGAGCAGCTCCCGGGCGCGAAACCAACAAGGCCGCTGTCATGCCGACACCTCCATCGACCCCCAAGTTGAGTTCAAGGCAGCCGCCCGCCGGAGCCAAGCGGCCGTCGATGCCCCATGCGGCGAAGGGGGATGACAAAGAAGATAGAGCTGCTCGAGCTGCGCGTGCCCGGGAAGCACGAGAAGCGCGACTACGAAAGGCGTTTGAGGATGAGCTGCTGAAGCAAAAGTGCGAAGACGAAGAGGCGGCAGGGGACACGGAGGACGTTCAGGCGGCGTGGAAACGCTTTTTAGAGTCGGCGCATAGTGCTGAGGCAGAGGAGCAGGACGCCAGTGGAGACGAAAATGTGGACTTGCTGGACGTAGACACAGCCCGAGCATCAACGGCAAACAGCAGCAGTGAGAGCGGGTCACGTGGCGCGACGCCGTACACAAACGGAGCCATGGACACAGAAGAGTGGCGGTCGTGGTCGGATTCAGACGAAGACCATGGACTCGACGCGGGCTCCCACGCACCCGCGTCCAGAGGGAGCAATCGAAGTGGCACACCCCAGTCAACAGCGTCGAGTCGCCTTTTGACGCCTCACGCTAAAGTCTCATCACATCCCGGTTCAAGCGCAGAGACCAAGCCCATCCCGCCGATCAAAGTCGTGGTCACGGTCAAGAAGAGCAGCCGCTCCCCACGCCGTCCACCAGGCGCGAAGAACCAAGTCTCACCACCTAGTGACGAGCGAGAGACAGAAGAAAAACCAGCGCCTGCGACACCTGGTACCACGCCGATGACACCACACGCGCCGTCGCGACGGCAGTTGCTGCTCATGGAAGCAGTCGAGGCTCGCAAACGCCGCCCGAAGGCAGTGGCCGGCGTCGGCCAGCTCAGCCGCATGATGCCGTTCGCGGATTTCGGAGACATCGACCCATTGCCGCAGCCACGGTCTCAGCTGAAGTCCCCAAAGCCGCAGACGTCACCGACACCCCGTCGGCATCTCTTCGAAATGGACTTCCAGCAGGCAGCCGTCGACTCGGAGGCCGGCGCGCTGGATATGTTCTTCCTGGATCAGCCTCTCGTTCCAACGACTGCGGACGAGGATCTAGAGCGTGAGTCAGCGCGCACTCTGGAGAGAGACGCCACGGTGGTGTCCACGGCAAGTCCGACGCGCGTTGTCCGAGCAGCTCGCGAGGCGAAAATGCGCGCGGCGCTGGAGCAGAAGCCAGTCGAGCGACCACAACAAACGGCGCAGAGACCACAGGACTTGCGTGAAGACAGCGAGGCGTCGCGTGGGCCACCGATGGTGTTCAAACATCCTGCGAACACGAAGAACGTGCGAGATCGATTGGTTTTACGAACAGCGAGCCCGTCCACAGCAGTCCATGAAGATGATACACAGGCGATCAACCCGCTACTCAGTAAGTCTCGCCACCTGCTTGGAATGGATTGATCAACTACTGAACCTTTGACCACTGGTGGCTGACTTGACAGAATTCGACTTAAGGAAAGAAAACTTGATGCGCAAGTCGAGCCAAACGGCCCCGGTCAACGAGCCCCAGTCCGATGCTGAAGCTCCCAACAAAACCAAGTTCGGATCCCACGCCGAGTGGCTCCAGTCCATGGGACTTGGTGGTGCGGTGGCCGAGGCCTCGCGGACTTCTCGCTCGCCTCGACGTCCAAATGGACGCAACGTGCGAATTAGTGCCGGTGAGAACGAGTCTCGTGAGGCGAAGCTTGTCAAGTCCATGGCGAGAGTCAAACAGACTGAGGCCCAGAGAGCGAGACGAAAACGCACTCAAGCGCATGCGCTGCCTCTGCTCGGACGCCGCCAAGTAGTGGAAATCAAGCCGATGGAGACGGATCCAGCGACCCCAAGTGATACGCACGAAAAGCAGAAGCTTCCACGAATGGAAACTCGCACAGAGAGGCATTCTCGCCGCGTCCAGCGAAACTCCCGGTCACACAAGAAAAGGAGACGAAGTTCAGCACTCACGCAAGTGACTGAAAATATTGGTGGCGGGGATCCCGTCGGACAAGCAGACGGATCTGAGAGTACCAGCTCCTCAACGGAAGACAAGGGGGATGGTGAGTCAAGTGGCGGCGATGGATCTCAGGAGGTGACGATACGAGAGGAGGACAGGGATTCTGACGCGTCAACGTCTGGTGGCGACAGCGAGGAGCCGGGGGACGACGATGCTGAAGAAGGTGTTCTGACGCGACGCAAGTCCTCCAGGAGACATCGCCACAGCACGCGGTCTCCTCGGCGTTCACGTGGCAAACTGCACGACCCGAAGCACGTGATGGTAGTGCAGAAGACCAGTAAACCACGACGCTGGCACCGATCTCCGAACAAGGACAGCGCAGATGAAGACACTGATAGTGATGCCGAAGACGACCGCGAACGCAAGGACTCTTGCGGCTTCGTCAAGAGAGAAAGCTCGCGGTTCCAGCCCAATGTGACGTCGCTCTTGCAGCAGCTCGTGCCCAAGGACAAGCGCTGGTCGTTCGACGCTATGCGACTCGGGAGAGATCAGGACGATGGCGACGTCGCGAGGGTGGATGAGGTAGAGATGGAAGTCGATACCACACTACACGAGCAGAGCGACGGTGATCGAGAAAGCGACAGCGATGCGGGAGACCCAGGTCAGCGACAGGAAGCTGCCAAGGCTGCCGCGTTCGAGAAGCTTTATTCGCAGTATCTTGGACTGCTAAGCGCCGGGCCGCCGTTGATCGTGAGACCGTAGAGTGAGTTGGTTTGATGGCTTCGACCAAACGCGTTCACAGTTCACAACATTGAGAGAAGTTAGTACGAAGAGAAAGAAAAAAGCCCTGGCGATGAAGACGTTCAGGTTGTTCTGAGTGACTACGCTATCCTTCTTCTGCGCGATTGGCATCAATATAATTGGCCTCATGGACTTGATCTCTGCTTATCTCCGTATCCTTCAGTAGTGCGATACAGCGTTGATGGACTCGGAGACCTTCACGACCACACCATCGTCGCCACGAGGCCTTTCGTCCTTGATAATGTCCACTTCACCCTGGATTTGGTCCATTTTGGTGCGGATGCCGTCCATTTCAGCATAAATGTGCTCGTTGTCGGAGGAGAGGGTCTCCCCTGTTCGGGAGACGACCGTGGCTGGAGAAAAGAAGGCTGTGGTAGTCATGGAGTCGCTCGTGGTAGGCATGGCGACGCGTCGAGCCGCTCTTGGAGAGTTTGGGTCCGTTCGTAGGAGCAGCCGACAATCGTCATATTTGTGACCTGAGTTGCTGTGGGGTGATGTTGGTTAGCTCGGAAGCCTCGAATCGCGGGAAAACGGAGAATGATTAGAAGGCGTGTGACGGTTGCACCGTTGAAGACCATTTTTGATGGGCTGGTTTCCAAAACATCACAACTCCATCGAAATCGGGGCGAGGTATTCGTTTGGGAGATGGCGGCCAGAGTTGCAGCATCATTTCACCCCTACCTCTTACCATCCCACTGCCGCCCACTACGCGTAAGGCCGTTGAATATCACACCAATCCCTCGATTTGTGAAAGAAAGGTTGCCAGCAACCCTTGCACAATCCCATGACCGTTTCAGTCCCTACCAGGTTTTATCTGCCAGAAGGGAACATCTTCAATCACGCCGCTTGCTTCACTGGACCAAGATCGACCTCGCGACTCGTGAGATGCCGCCCAGAGACTGCATGGTCGGCATGTCTTGTTGCTGCGAGCCACTTTCTTACTCCACGACTTATCGTCTAATCAACTGGGTAGCGGTTCACTTCTCGCCATGCTCGCTCTCGTGCGACGGGATATAAGCTGTTCATGTAGATGTTGTCATTGCACGTGACGTCGAGCGTTCCCATCGCG
>JAADVL010000750.1:0-15554 GCA_023334995.1 Pythium sukuiense | reverse complement strand
TTCCATGGACCAGATCTACACGACTCTCGATCAGTGGATTTTGCAAGACACACGGTATCACAGCCGCGTACCAGTCGGTATATTGTGAAATTGGGAACAAACGCACATGTACGCGAATCCGCCGTACTCACCAAGCCTCCGCTCCACTACCTCCTGGTTGGCCGTACGAACGCTCCTCCTCTTCGTAATCCATCGCCGTCAGTGGGGTGTATCGCGCAAATAACTCTCGGAAGTCGCGACGCATACGCTCATCACGCACGCGCAAAAGCACGAATCCAACAGCCAGAGTCATTGTGCACGCTGCGGCCACACTGACCCACCACTTTGAGCTGTGTTGTTCGGTGCTCTCAACTCCAGTGCCAGTGGCCAACGAAGCACCATCGGCGCCATTCACGACATGAAGAGCCACGTGTTCGATCTGCTGGGATGTCTGCAAGCCGTATTCCTCTTCATCAAGCGCACTCTTCATCTTCATCGCGATCGCCAACGGCGCCGACGGGTCCTGCAGCTTCTTCGCGACTTCACTTCGACATGTTTCAGTCTCACACACCACGAAAAACAGCACCATCGTCGTTGTCTTCGAGTTGCCAGCTGCAGCGTCATCTACCGTCTTCACCAGCACATGATCCGAAGGAGCGTCGACCACGATACCCACAGCTTTTTGAAAACTGTGGAGCATCTCGCCTCGAAACTGTTTCATATGGATGCCCTGAATTTCCAGCTTGCCGATCACAGCGTCGGGGTCTTCCATCACGTGGCATGCGAAGTTTTGTCGTCGTGGGTCGTTCGCGTCGAGGCAGAGTCCACATGCATCAAACGAGCCGTGGCCGTCGCAAACCCCGCAAGCGTCACGAGTAGCGAATCCATTGGCGACACCCTTGCAGTCGAGACAGCTCTTTCCTCGACTCGGATCGTCAGCTGGGAGACACCGACCGCAGGCGTCGAAAGACCCATTGCCGCCACAGAAGCCACACGCGTCCATTGCCACGCCACTGTTGACCACGCCGTCGCAACCCATGCACACACTGTTCCACAGCGGAGCAAGACGCAAGTTGCAAACGCCACACTCGTCGATCTCCTTCGGTGCAGCGCACGCTCCTAGCAGAGTCTGATTCGGTGACCAATATCCATGTTGGCACGCAGGCGGCGCGGTGCCTTCTTGAAAGCCAGCGCAGATCATCTTGAGAGGAGCGCACGTTGTCAGCGAGATCGTCTCATCGCACTCGATGCCACCATACATGGGGACGTCGTTGACTGTAAACTCGGGGAATTCCATCACGTGGAACTTGCTGAGTGCATCGACTTGCGCCTGCAGCATCGTCTTCCCAGCCGCGGTATCTTCTGCGCATTGTGAGATTGAAGGTATCCCCAGCTCCTGTTGGATGCTCTCTGAGCACTGCTTGTTGAACTCAGCAGAAGTCGCTTGAGCCACGCTGCACTTGTCGTTGAAGGCCACGAGATAATCCCAATACAACGCCGACGTGTTGTACGTATTCTGCGCGTACTTGTAGATACACAACTGACGCACGTCTTCCTCCAGTACGTCTTTGCCATCAAGCCCAATGGTGTTGTTCTTCTCTGGGTCGTACGTACAGAATGCTCCATCGTACACACACAGCTTGGGACAGTTCACGGGTCCCACACCGACGTCCTTACCGGAACAGCCCCACGCACTGCCAGTGTGGACGTCGTAGTACGGAGTAAAGAGTACGCGATCCCCCAAAGCCTTGATAACCGGACCGAAATGGTCGATAAACGCGTGGATTTGCGGCGAAATGCGCGACGAAAACCACAGTGCGACCTCCACACGATCGTCTGGGTGCGGCACGTCCCAGTTGAGTGCGACGATGGTCTTGAACGCCGTCGTGAGAAGGTTCGTGAGCTCGTTCCCGTCCTTGTGGTGGATCAGCAGCGACGGAATGCGGATATCCTCTCCGGAGCCGTCGTCCGCTAGCACTGGGAGCTTCGCATTGTCGTCGCCTGTGTCGTAAACCACCAACGCTACAGCGCCAGCGATCTGTGCATTGCGAGCCTTCTTCACAAAGTGGCAACCGCCACGTGCGACGAGAAGCACGAACGGCTCCGTCTTGCCTCCATCGACGTCGTTGCCCGACGACACTTGGATGTTCTGCTTGGCTAATGCTGTCGTGAGCTCCTGAGCCGTGAATGGCTGGCACGCGTCGACGTTGGATGGAGGAGAGAGCGCGAGCGGTGCCACGAGACTGCCGCCGTACGTCGGCCGCCCAAACAACGCGAGCTTGTGCTCGATCTCCCCGTCGCCTTCAGGGACCGGAACGACCACACGGAACGAGGCATCGACGACGCCACAGCACCACGCTAGCAACAGCACGCACAACGCCGCAGCTCGAGCCATGATGGCACAACGTCAGTTCCTTTCTTTCGACAGATCCAAAATGTGTGATGCGACCACACCTTCAATATCCACGGAAGTGGACCACTTCAAGAAATTATTTACGGAGAAAGCCATATTTAGAAGACAGTGGATGTGGATGTCGAAAAATGGAAAATGAAAGTGGAGGCTCTGTTTATGATCTTCCTGTGGCAGTGGGGGTCTGCATCGGTAGGTGTGTCCATCGGACCTCGTCTGGATATCCAGCCCTTCGCTCTTGATCATCAGTCCAGGACTGGGAATAGCCTAGAGCTCCGTGGACTTGGCCTCCTGGAAAGCAGCCGCCGCCTCCTCACGCGCAGCCTCCAGCACGTTCTACAGCAGGAGCCGCACCAAATAGATTAGCCGTCTCTTTCAGCCAGCCAACTTCTCGTTTTATGATTACCTTTGGGGTGGTCTGGCCCTTGATGGACAGCTTTCGCGCAGGCTCTTCGTCCACGTCCTCTACTTTGTGCGTGAGTCGTCGCGTCTCCACGACCTCCGTGGCCAACGCGCGCGCCATCACGAAGCCTTCGTTACACGCAGCCATGCGCTCAGCCGGAGGGTACCCACGCAGCTTGCTGCACGCGTCCAGGCGACGCGAGTCCAGGCGGCGGGCGTTCGGCTTGACCTGGCAGAGCTCGTCACATGCACTCTCCGTTCCTGGAAGACACCAACCCAGTCCACCGTTAGCGGCATACGTTGATATACGCTAGTTATTGCAGATCTGCATCCGTACCGGCGGTGTGGCCTTCGTTGCAGTGGTTGTAGAGCGCAGGACGCGGCAGCATGCCACGCTTGGGCCCACAGTGCTCCTCCGCGGACCCGCCGACGCGAGTGCGGCAGTGCATGACGCAGTCTGCCGTGCTCTCGGCGTTCACGAGGGCCACAGCACCGAGCAGCGCAGCTAGTAGCACGGCCGTCACCTTCATGTTGTTGTCGTTATCTGTGGGGTGCTGTGTGTGTCTGTGGGTGTCGAGCAGTCAATGCAAATAGCTGCGGAAATGGAGAGGCGTTTGTCGGGGATCCAGGGTCGAACCGGCGACAAAGGGACGCCGACGGCGGCTCACAGATCCAGCGACCCAGAGGAGAGAGGCGCAGGCCAAAGCGAGTCGAAACCAACGACTCTTCGATGCACAAGACGCAGATACGGCGAGAAGATCCACCTTTACCTTGTATAGTTGATATACGGCTCTCAAAGATCCATGTATCCATTTGTAGAGGTTGATATCCAAAAATATAAATGTTAGGAATGGTGTATTTTGAAGATCTACGATTTCTAGTGCGGGTGAGACCAAGCGTACTCACACACTTCGAGCGGTTCCAGTAAGCCGGATACGATAGCCATGTAGTGGATCCGACGGCGAAGCAACAGCTCCTGGAAGAAGCTCGGGATGGGTGTTGAGTCCAGACCCACGAGGCACTCAGCAGGAAATGGCTCTGCCTGCTCATTTGCCGACGAGCTGGACACCTTGTTTGCAGTCCGAGGCATGCGAGGCACGACGTACTTGACGTCGTCGTTGTAGTAAAGGTTAGCGGTGGCGTGGCGGTTTCTGATGCTTTGAGTGTGCGGGTCCAGCAGCGCCCTGCCGTTGATGAACAGAAGCTGTGGCTCAGCGTTGTTGCTAGGCATGTAGTGGGCGAGGCTCCCACACAGCGTGTCAGGATGCTCGACCATGTCTCGGTTCGGGTGGCTGTCCACGACGGCGACGCCCCACGGGGAGAACCCGTACGGTTGCTGGGCGAGTTCGTACGCCAGCCAGAAGGATTCCTTGTCACCAACCGAGAACCGCGGCTTCGTATGACGCAGCTTCGTGATGACCCACCAGAGCACGTCCATGGCCTTACCTGGCCGTGTCTTGTCGATCGCAACCATGGAAGAGTCCATTTCGTGGGCGCTTTCTCCTCTGTAGCTGAAGCTGTTGAGTAAGTGGTACGAAGGCTTGGGGCCCGTGAGACCGAAGGCCGTGTAGTTCATCTTGTGGACGAAATGGTGGAGGAGAGGTGTGTGGTTCGCGTCCTGGAGATGCGCGTTCATGAACATGTCACGCAGTATCACGCGGTCGTAGAAGAACATCGTGCCGTTTTGCTTGTAGCCGTCGCTGTCGCGGACAATCGCAGGGTTGTACAAGTTGATGTCGTCTGCGTCCAGGAGAAGAGGCTCCTTGAGGTTCGTGTGGTGGATCGTCAGCGGTTTGAGCCACCAGTTCTTGAACTGCTTGGCTTGCGGAGCCGTGAAGACATTCGCATGGATCAAGTCGCTACACGCATCGATGATCTCTAGTCGGTTGTCCTGGCTCACGAGAAGTTGTCTGTTCGCAGTGGATAGATCTGCTGGGAGACAGTGGTAGACCTGGATGAGCTCGTGGTTGTTGAGGCAACGCAGCTCCTTGATCAGGGAGAGACCCATGGGTAGGAGACCATCGTGGAGGCTAATGATGATACCCTTGTCGCGTGGCACGGAGCTGTCAAAGTGGTCGCTTCGCATGATAAACGCTTCGTTGTGGATGGCGGCATTCGCAGGGAACGGCACCACGACAGGCAATTCCAGCGACGTGATCGTGGGCGGCTCAGGCTCCCTCTTCCTGCTATGGCGCTTGCGCTTCACTCGGCCGTTTGACCGTGTTTTTCCTCTAAACGCGGTCGTCTTTGAGGCAGGCCTGGACGATTGAGACTCTGTGGTCTGCTCTGGCGATGGCTCTGCTTGCATTGAATCCAGAAGCTCGCTGTGCCTCATAGCGTCACCAACGATGCCGTGGTGCTCTGCTCTCTCACGTGTGAGTTGTGCACCTGTCCGTGTTCCCACACTGTGGACGTCCTCGGACTCGTCGTGGACGTCGTACCCCCCATCATCGACGCCTTGTACCGCTTCGTTCGAAGGCTTCAGCGTCACTGGATCATCGTCGTGGAGTGTCAGTAGTACGCTCAACGCTACTGCTGCAGCGATGACGGAGATCACCACAGCCACAGCACGCGTTGGCCGTTGACGCTTGGGCTGCGCGCGTGGCTTGGCGTTGGGAAGCAGCGCATCAGACAACGACTCGTTTGACTGGCCCCACATCGTCAACACGGACCCGATTGATTTGTAGAGAGAGAACAGTGCGTCTGTGCTTCAGCTTCTGCGGGCGAGAACGCCGATCCTACCGACGCGAGTCGCGGCGCTTCGTGAGCCCCCGCTGCGCTGGGATCGGGCGGGAGAGTCGCCTCGAATGGTCACACAATGGCGTCACATTGAAAAGTGGGTGGGCCTGGCATGCGTCTATTAGGTCCAGCCAGTCGTGATACGGAATAAATAGCACAGAGCTCACACAAGCCATCTAGAACTGGAGGTCAAGGCGAGTGTGGAGCCCATTGGATTCCGATGCGTCCTTTCCACCTCCACACGAATTGGCTTGAGATGCCAGCTCCCGCACGCCTTCGTCATCGTTTGTTTGTTGATAGCGCGCACTTGTTGATGTCTTTCCCCGATCTAAGGAGGCGGTGGCGACAAAGACGCCCACGTCACTTGTACGGGTACGGACGAGTCTCGCAGTGTAGCCGTCGCCCCGACCACCATGGTAGACAGATCAAGACGCGAGCGATGGTGTCTCACGGCGTGAGGCAGCAGCATCCCGACGTGACTAGCAATATGCCATTCATATCCGATGCAAACGGAGTAATGTTAGCCGTTTTAGTTCGGGTAAAATAGATACTTTCCAACTTCAACATCATTCGCTAGTCTCACAGGGTCGCGGTTTTTACATTTGCTTCCGCTCTACTCTACTCTTCATCCCACGCGAACTCGCACGTGGCCAGTGGAGCCATTCCACCCAACGTGATAGCTGCGTAATGCACACGCCGACGGAAGAGAAGCCTGCGGAAGTGCCTGGGCAATGCTGTCGATCCCAATCCCACGAGACATTCCTGTGGATAGATGACCGTCGACGTGGCGTGCGAGGCAAGCGAGGGACCACGTGGGTTACGTTGGCGTTGTACATGATCTCGCGGCCGGCTTGGCGGTTGTCGATCCCTTGCGTGAGAGGGTCCAGCAACGCCCCACCGTTCTCATAGAATACCTCTCCTGGGCCAGTCGTGTCCACGGGCAAGTACTGCGCGATACTGCCACGTAGAGTGTCTGGGTGTTCCACCATGTCGTTGTTTGGCCAGCTAGAGTCCACGCTGACACCCCATGGCGAGAAGGCATACGGCACGTGGGCGAGCTCTTAGGCCAGCCAGAAGGACTTCTTGTCTCCGTGTGAAAAATCACCGCGGGCAACACGCAGCTTGGTGATGATCCACCACAGCACGTCCATGGCTTTGCCTGCGCGTGTCTTGTCGATTGCGACCATAGAAGAGTCCATTTCGTGGCTCGTCTTGCCTTGGAATGCGAGGCTCTCGAGCAGTTGGGGGGAAGGATGCGGGCCACCCAAGCCAAAGGCGCTATGATCCATCCATCCCGTTTACGATGAAACGAAGCATGGAGCTGCTGCTTTGTCGACTCCATACAGGCTTGTCGAGGAACGTATTTGCTCCGACAACACCATCGTAGAAGAACATCGTACCGTTGGTTATGGAGCCTGGTGACTGGCGTACGAGGCCCGGATCGTGGAGCAAGATGTCGTCTGCATCTAGAAGCAGGGGCGCTTTCAGGGTCGTGTGATGGACCGCGAGCGGCTCGATCCACCAGCTTCGGAAGCTGTTGGCGTCGTCCTTCGTGAAGACATTGGCGTTCATGAGATCGGAGCACACATCGATGATCTCCACGCGCGTGTCCTGGCTCAGGATGAACTGCTGGTTGGCTGGTGTCAGCTCCTTTGGAAGGCAGTGGTAGACTTGGATGAGATCGTAGTTGCCGAGGCAGCGTAGCTCCTTGATGAGTGAGAGGGCCATTGCCACAATGCGGTTGTGCAAACGGAGAATGATGCCTATGTCACGTGGCACTGCGGTGTCGAAGTCTCTGCTTCGCACCGTGAACGCTTCATTATGGATCTTCGCGTCGGGTGGGAACGGCACGACAGGTGGGAACCACGGGTCCACGATACGGGTGTGGGTGGTTGGGTCGGTAGCAGTGACGGTGTCAGTGCCATTGCCGCTGGCTCGGTGGTCTGTAGTGGTGATGTGGATGATGCGGACGTGGTCTCACGTATCGCAGAAGTCTCCGATGGGGTGTCGGGATCCTTCGCCATCATTTCCGAGGCCTTGGATCTCACCAGCAGACAATAACGCGACCAGTTCGGTGCGTTCGTACAGCAATGATTCCAACACCATCATCATCACTGAGATCGAGCTAATGACGATGACGGCAGTCACCACGACGCGAAGTGCGACCTCGTCGTCCTCGCCACAGTCGGCATGCTTTGTTGAAGCCGTCGTGAGGTACAATATTGAAGTGAAGAGCAAAGAGGAAGTGAGCGGGACCTGCAGGCGCTGGCAGTTGTGGAACGGGAGATGCCTCCGCATTGTCCCTATGCTTGGCTTCGAGAAGCAACGAGGTCGTGTGCCGGGGAGAAGGGATTGGATTTGGGGATAACGTCGGTCTCGTTGAGCTCTTCCCTGTATAGACATCATACATGTGCACCCCCACCACTTGGATGGACCGTTTTATCAGGATCGTTGAGACATCCTCACCGCAAATACCGATGAGATCCTGTATCCGTTGGAATGTCACGGACAACGAGCTCGCATGTACGCGATCCCGCCTACGAGAGATCCGGGTAAGCAAGAAGCATGTCCCTCCAAAACCATCCTCTTGTCCTAGAATTCTTTTTCATCCCACTCGAACTCCAGCTTCTCCGCGGCTGTGAAATGTACTTTGAGTTTTAAGCTTCTCCAGGGCTCGTAGTGTTTGGCACGAATTGAACCAAAGCGAAAACCAAATGCGCCGGCACGAGGACAATGGCTATTAGAAATACAATGACCACATCTTTCATTTGTGTTTTATGCCTGCCATCGGAACTTGCACGTTGCGAGTGGCTCTAAAATACCTGTGGAGATAGCGAGGTAGTGGATCCTTCGTCGGAACAACTGCCGCTGGAAGTCGCTGGGCAACGGTGTGGACCCCAGGCCCACAAGACACTCTTGTGGGAACGAATACGTAGATCGCCGCGTCGTTGGATCCGTCATCAGCCGAGGAGTTCGCGGCATGCGAGGCACGACGTGTGTCACGTTGGCGTTGTACATGATGTTGGCCTTGGCCATCCTGTTGTCGATCCCCTGTGAAAGCGGATCGAGCATGGCCTTGCCGTTGACGTACAATAACTGGGCAGGTTCGGAGTTGGTACTTGGGAGATACTGCGCGATGCTTCCACAGAGAGTGCTAGGGTGTTCCTCCATGTCGTTGAAACCTGAGCTGGAGATGACACTCACACC
The DNA here is from genome assembly GCA_023334995.1 of Pythium sukuiense. Classification (NCBI taxonomy): domain Eukaryota; phylum Oomycota; class Peronosporomycetes; order Pythiales; family Pythiaceae; genus Pythium; species Pythium sukuiense. The sequence continues at coordinate 6,817 of JAADVL010000750.1, read as the reverse complement.
CCACGGTGAGAATGCGTATGGCACGTGTGCTAGTTCATACGCGAGCCAAAATGACTCCTTGTCACCGTGGGAAAACTGCATCTTGAGTCGCAGCGATGTCATGAGCCACCATAGTACGTCCATAGCCTTGCCAGCCCGTGTCTTGTCAATGGCGACCATGGACGAGTCCATCTCGTGACACGTTTTGTCCTGGTACGCGAAACTGGACTGCAGTTGCTCGGATGGCTGAGGCCCTGACAGGCCAAAGGCAGCGTAGTCAAACGTGTTGATGATGTAGCGCAGCATCTGCGTGTAACCACGTCCTAATAACTTCTTGCTGAAGAAGTTACGCTCGTCAATGACTCGGTCGTAGAAGAACACCGTGCCGTTCGCCTGGTAGCCGTCGGTATCTCGAAGAATCGCTGGGTTCTGCAAGATGATATCGTCGGCGTCCAGAAGAATCGGCTCCTTGAGAGTCGTGTGATGGACGGCGAGTGGTTTCGACCACCAGCTCTTGAAATCTTTGGCTTGTTTTGCCGTAAAGACGTTTGCATTTATCAGGTCTCCGCAGACGTCGATGATCTCAAGTCGGTTGTCCTGGCTGACGAGGAGCTGCTTGTTGGTTTGCGAGAGATCCGCCGAGAGGCAGTGGTAGACCTGAATGAGCTCGTGGTTTCCCAAGCAGCGCAGTTCCTTAATCAGCGACAGCCCAAGAGCGATGACCTTGTCGTGGAGACACACCACAATCCCTTTGTCGCGCGGAACGGTGTGGTCGAACCCTGCGCTTCGCGTGATGAAAGCCGCGTTGTGAGTGGAGTTAATCGCGAGTTCGGGGAAGTGTTCCACGTTCGCGAACCACGGGTCTAGGGTCGGAGACGGAGTCGGAGTCGGTGCAGAAGCGAAGATGTTGTACTTTTCCAGCACTGCCGTCATGTTCACACTCGGCTTGGCCCAGATATTCCACGCAGTCGAGACTGGCGTCACTACTGGGGACGGAGTCGTCGCTGCAGGCGTTGGACTCGGAGTCCTTGTCGAGGGAGACGGCGTCGGAGCTGGTGCTGCAGGCGTAGGTGCGAGAGTAGACGCTTCAGGCGTTGGTGCTGGTGTGGGAGGCGTTGTCGTTGGTGTTATCGTAGGGACCGTAGTCGGCTCTGTCGTCGTTGGTCTCGGTGTGACTGTGGGGACCTCGGCCTGCTCGGCCGCTGCCGCCTCCTGGACCGCTTTCCTTGTTTGTAGAACGAGCTCTCGCTCGAGCGCTGCTTTCGAAGGCGCGTTGGTGTTGGTCTCGCGTCCTTCAGTCGTCGGAAGTGATCGCTTGGCCTCCTGAGCGATCTGTGAGCCCGCAGCTTCATGTGGCTGGATCAGCATCTGCGGATGCGCCGACGACGTCGACCGCTGCATGAGCACGACGTCTCCGTAGAACAGCGTCGTCGCCAGCAGCACGAGCGCGACTGCAACGAGCGACTGCATCAGTCGGCGGCGGGGAACACTCGCTAGCATCGTCGGACCTGTCGCGTTCAATTACTGGCGAGCTGGTGCGAATCCGGCGTTTGGAATTCAGCGCCCAGAGCCCCGCGTACTGTAGTGTAGGGCTCTACAGTACAGGGGTGCACGAGGACAACGGCTTGCTGGCGTTCGCTGTCCATTGTCCATTGTGGTTGATGGGCATGTGCGAGTTGTCTCTACGAAAACGAAGCATCTGCTGTGCTTTGATCAGCATCTCACATACTGTTATAATATATATCGTATCAATAGGTACATTCATTTCCTGGTACAAACACTCGTTGTAGATACTCTATAAATGAATAATGAGAAATGACTTTCGGCGCTGATCGCGGAAGGCCAATCCTTGAAGTCTCACGCTGTTACCGGATGAACACCGCGCACATGCTCTGTGTGGACACGGCGAGTGTTGAGATTCTCGCGCCTCTATCTGAAATGAGGCAAAAGTACGGCCTGCTTCTCATGATCAGCCCCTGCACAAGTACACGGTCAGACCTCCACAGAGGATTTTCGAAGAAGACAACGGCAGAGGCAGAACATCCCAAGGCTAATCCGGAACTGCATGGCAAAGTCCCATGCCATGGAATCCAAGGCTCTCGGATCCTTCTCGGCCAAGTTCGGAAGGCGAGAAACTAGCTACCGAGCCTTCAATCCGTAGAGTGCAATTGAATGCACTGCGACTGGCAGCCCGGCTCATCAGAGAGTCTGAAGGAATGAATTCCAGCTCGATCCGGTCCCACTGTGTGCAACTTGCAGACTAACTCATCATGGCCATGATTCATAGGCACTAAATCGATATATTACGAAAATGGGCAAAATAGTTATTTTATGTATTTCCCACGGAAATCACGGTCATTTTGCGTAATTTACGGAATTGACAACGGCTCGAATGAAACGCCAAAATAATTCGAAGCGAAAATTCGAACAAATGCAAAAGTCTCAGCACAAACTGGACGCGAAGCGTCGTTGAAGTCTCGGATCTTCTGAGAGAAACACAGCCAATTCTTCGCAAACTAATTGAGACCGCCAGCGCTGTGGTAATTCGTGGGTTTGGCCCATCCTCAAAGCAAGACAAGTCGATCTCCTCCTCCCAACGTGAGGCCAAAGTCGATCTCGACTAGCCACAGAGAACAAATCGTAGAAGAACCAGCGTCCTTTCGTCCTTTAGTGGCTGGTGGCTAAGGAGCCGCTCGCGGAGGCTGACACTGTCTTAGCCATTCGGAGTCCTGCGTTCCATTGGCCACCGCTACCAGATTAGCCATGGAGACCAAAGCGACAGCAGCGCAATCGCCTACGCACAAGGCGGTGGGTCGCGTATCTGTGTGGGCGCTGCGCGTGTGCTTTGTATTTCTCGTCGTGAGCAGTGTCAGCGTGACGATCCAGCTCGAGGGCGTGACACAGCATCTCCAAAATGCTATCGAGAGCTCCAAGGACACTGCATTTACGTTCCTACGTGGAAGCAGTGGCGTCGATCGATGGCTGCGCATGGAGCACGTGGAAGTCGAGACCCGTGGCGCTGTCTCACGTGGTGCCAACTTCGACAAGGCAGTCTCACGGGACAAGGGTATCATCATCAACCTCCACAATGCGTTGTATCCACTGGGGCTCTCGCTGATCCGCGAGATCCGCTGCCTTGGCAACAGCGAGCTGATCCAGATTTACCACTGCAGTGAGCTGTCGGACCGTGCCAAAGAGCTGCTCGTGTCGTACGACAACAGACTCGAAGTCGTCGACGTGTGTGCAGATCTGAAAGACACCATCGTGACGACGTTGCGGAGCAGTGTTCCAACGAAGAAGAGACGGAAGACAAAGAGTCCTGAGCGTGAGGAGCGCGAGCTGCTCAAGCACTTCAAGAGCTGGTGGCTCAAGCCGCTGTCGCTGTACCACACCGACGTCAAGGAAGTCGTCTTACTGGACGCTGACGATTTGCTACTCAAGGACCCCGCGATAGTCCGCCAGAGCGAGGGCTACCGTCAGAACGGCACGCTGTTCTTCTACGACCGCGCGTTCAAGTGTCCGTACTATCTGTCGATGTCCACCGACAGGACCAACAACTTGCCGTATCTGCGTCACCTCGTTCAAGACTTCGACTATGAAGCGCTCAACATCACGCGTCCTACGAGCGATGGGCCATCGTCCAAGATGGCCGAGTCGCTGAGCTACCTTGGCAGCTCGTGTCACGAGATGGACTCTTCCATGGTAGCTGTCGACAAGAGTCGAGCCGGCAAAGCGATGGATGTGCTGTGGTGGTTCATCACCAAGGAGCGCTTCCGACTGGAGTTTTCATTGGGTGACAAGGAGTCATTCTGGCTGGCGTACGAGATGGCTCAAGTGCCGTACGCGTTCTCGCCCTGGGGCGTCAGCGTTGTCGATTCGTCACTCGACAACGATGTCCAGGCTCATCCGAATACACTGTGCGGTCAGATCGCCCAGTTCGTTCCCAACGACGACGCCGCCTCGGCGCCTGAACTGTTTTACGTGAATGGCAAGGCGTTGCTGCAGCCATTTCCAGAGGGAGCTCGAAATCCTGGCGCTGCCTTTAACCTGCGCCACAATTACCTGCCATCGCATGTGTCACCACGGCAGAAACGCCGAGAGGTGATCAAGGAAGGCTCTCCGTTCGCGAACGAATGCCTTGAAGACCACGGATCGACTATGATGACGAGCGACTTCCGACGGAAGCTGCTCCGGAGGCGCTTGCTGTACGGCGCAGCAGCCCTCAACGTGGACTCGGCCGTGAGGATGAAGTGTGACGCGTTTTAACTGAGACTGCATTTCTCATGATGCGAATTATTTTTTTACTACCGGGATAATACAGTATGTATTCTCTGGGTCTCTCCTGAGGGAGCGTGAAAAGGATTCTCACTCGTCGTACGCAGCGAGCTCATCCGGAGGACCAAAGTCGCACGAGCCAGGCTTGTAGCTCTTCACGTGCGTCGCCATCTGAGCCAGCGCACAGCACGAGCACCAGAACGTCGCGCAGCAGTCACCCAGGCAGCTACCCGGAAGATCGAACGTGCTGCGGACCTTGGAACGGAGCTGCCAGTACCCGATGAACATCACGACCGACCCCAAGTACGCCAGGTGGCCCCACACCGTCAGCTTGTACTCGACATCGGTGGTGTAGTAGTAGTAATACGAGTCCGAGTAGTACGAGTCGACGTTTCCTTGGATCGTCGCGGCTCCCATCGAGTAGAAGACCAGGTCGGCGACCACTAGGATCGCGTACACGACCAGCACCGTCGAGTAGTCGTACCCGATACGCGATCCGATCTGGGCGGCAGAGATGCACGGACAGCACGTCGCCATGCAGCAGTTGGGCACGCAGAAGTCGAAGCAGCCGCAGAGTCCGGCGGACCACTTGCCTCGCTGGATGGCGACAGTCGAGCGAGCGTAGCCTACGGCCGGCACGGCGACGACCTCGTGAATGTGGACGACGTGAGCAGGTTCAGCCTGGCCGAGGTCTGAGAGTGGCGTCGTGGCCACAGCGTACGCACGTTCGGAAGGTTCACTCTTGTAATCCGCCATGGTCTCTTCTTCGTACGTTGCGTTGGCTGATGATAAGTCGGCTTGGGGTCGGGATGGCGAGTTGGAAAGTGAGTGTCGGGAAGGACTCACGCTGGGCCTATGACCCAGCGTCGCCATGGGAAGTAGAGCACCATAAACAGAGACCATCCATCCGTGAGACTCTTGCACCCACACGGCTCCAAGCGATACAGAAAGTACAATGTTTTTCTTGAAGTATAAAATGATTGGGTGCCAAACTCTCGACGACATGATATATGTAGCCCTCTCTGCTTCTGATTGATATTGCTCCGTGCGGGTTCACCAATTATAACTGGTTTTTGTAGAGGTGTTTGTAGCATTGTATGATCTTCATTGGCAAGGTATATATTTTGAAAGTTTAATGACTCACCCATCCAGACTGGACAGGAATTCCATTGGGTGGTGTACCACTATAGCACGGTGTCTCTTCGCGACTGTGGGACGCGGGAGGTCACGAAACTGTGCTGTAGCAAGTCACTACAGCTTGGCTGGATAATGTGGCATTCACTGCATGCGCTGCCAGAGACTGCCGAGCAGCAAATGGTGGTGCACGAGACTCTTTACTCCTTCCGGATACCGTACTGCAGTTAGTCGTCACCTTACTCAGTGGTCGCAGCATGTGCAGTCCCTCAATACAATTTAGCGTGGGGGCACCGTCTCCCCTATCATACAGCACTTCGAACACCATCCTATGCTGTTCAAGGCTCGAACGATGGTCATTATCAACGAAGATCCCGCAGTTCGGGGAAACGTCACCATTCATTTATTCACATACAGTACAGGTCTCTCCTTGTCCTCATTCGATCAGTCAGCGTAGGCCGGCAGCTCATCCGGCGCGCCAAAGTCGCACGAGCCTGGCTTGTAGCTCTTCACGTGGGTCGCCATCTGCGCCAGCGAGCAGCACGAGCAGAAGCACGACAAGCAGAAGTCACCCAACTGGCTGCCTGGCAGTTGGAACGACGTGCGGACGCGCGTGCGCAGCTGCCAGTACATGACAAACACAGCGATCGAGACCACGAAGCCGATGTACGCCCAGGCCTTGAGCTTCGTCTGGGATTCCGTGTAGTAGTAGTAGTACCCGTACGAGTAGTACGCGTACGTGTCGCTGTTGTTGAGTGTCGCGACGGTCATGATGTACAGGAACAGATCGATGGCCACGGCGATGCCAAACACCAGGAGCACGCTCATGTACTTGAAGCCGACACGCGACGCGATCTGCGCGGCCGAAATGCACGGACAGAACGACGCCATGCAGCAGTTGGGCATGCAAAAGTCGAAGCAGTCGAAGATGCCCGTCGACCACTGGCCCGTCTGGATCGGGCCGTCGGCGTGTGGCGTCCCAGACGACACGGCCGCTGTCGCCATGGCGTTGATAGCCACGGCCGTGAGCTTCGCCGCCGACGACTGAGCCGCTGGCTGCGCCTTTCTCGCCTTCTTCGAGGAGCTCTTCTTCGTGATCTTACTGGATCCGTTGCCACTGCCACTGGATTTGACCTTGATCACCACGGAGCCGTCGGCCTGGACGATGCGCTCCTGGACCTGAACTTGGTCGTTGTCTTCGTCGCTGTCGTCGTCATCGGATTCTTCCTCCTCCTCGTCCTCATGGATGTCGACGTTCACGTCGTACGTCTGCTCGCCGGCCGCGAGATCCGACAGCGGCGTCGTGGCGGCCGTGAAGTCGTAGCTGATGTCCCCGAAGCCCTCCGAGACGTCCACGGTCTCAGCTTCGTAGTCGGTCATGATGCTGGCGAGGGTGGTTGGTTGGGAAATTGGATTGTGATCATCGAAG
>JAADVL010000075.1:0-68771 GCA_023334995.1 Pythium sukuiense | reverse complement strand
GACTGAGCTCACTGGCATACTTTGACTTGTATTCCTGTATTGTTCGATAGCGGTGTATGTGTGGACGTTATCGCAATTGCCCAACCGCCAGTACTACAGCCATCTCAAGGGCAAGTCCCACGAAGAAATCATGGCCATGGTCAGTCGGCTCGCGATCTACACGTCGCTCGAGCTTCTCTCCTTCATTGTCTTCTGTGTGATTGTGGACCGTAAACTGCGCCACATTTCGACGATCTTGGCGTTCGTGCTGCAGAAGCACATGCGCATGGTGCAGACGACACTGAGTATGTGGGTGTTTTTCGTCGTGCAGCTCACATTCGAACACTTTGGTATGTACCACCGTGAACGACGATCTGATGCTTGTGTGATTTATCTTATCGCATTCATTGGGACGGAGGGCAGGCACCGATTACACATTCCAGTTCAAGTGGCTGCGTCATTCCGCTGTCGGAAGCGAATGATGGCACACAGAAACGCATTCAGGAACGGTGGCGACCACTAAGTTCGCATGGATCGTCTATGTACAACAAGACATCATTTTGCGCATAAAAAGACAGATAAGGAACAGGTAAAAATGCCCAGTGATTAGCGCCAAAAATAGCAGCAAGCTCTGTCCATAGAGCACGCACTCAGTGTGCGAGCGACAAGCGCTAGACACCAGTATGCCACCACCACCGCTAGCTTCATGCGTCGTGCGTGCCTGGGATAGTCTGCAAGTCGAGCTTCTGGGGCGCTATACTCCCGCGCGCATGGAAGAGATGCTTCTCGCATCGAAGCAATCAACTCGAGCGTCTGCATCTCTAATTATGGTGGCCACGCCACTGCTCAGCATCGCTATGATCGTCATTCTCGACGCGCTACCGCTCCACAATGCGGACAGAGGCGTCTACCACCAAACTGTGTGGTTTTGGCTACGGGTCGCGACGTCCGTGGGGATGATCACGTTCTGCGTCACTCAGCAAATGGCGCAGAGCTCGCCCAGGTTGCATCTCTCTTCATTACGAGTCGCCGCCATCTCTGTGTTTCTCGGGCTGTGTGCGATTCCCTCGTACTTTGGTTCTGGTGTCGTCGTTGGATTCCCAACGCCGTTCGCACTGCAGGTCACAGCGATCCCTTGGTTCTGGTTGCTCTGTGCTCTGTTGTGGCTCTCGTGGCGTGGTGTCCTGGCCACGGACCCGACTGCGAAAGACGACTTCAAGCGGTATCTCACAGTGTATGCTTGGCAGTTCACGATCACATTCCTGTACCCGATCTACTACCACATCTTCACGCTGCTCGACTCGAGCGGCCAAACCATTGCGTCTGTCGGCTTCGCGGTATTGCGGCTCGTCTTCCGCTTTTGGTCTCACAACGGCGTCTACCACGTTGAAGATCTCGCGCCGGTGACGATAATTTTCAACGTCGACGTCTTCCACGCGTTGTACGTCTCGTCCACCATGCAACAAGCCACGTCGAGTGGTACGATCATAGCCACGATGATAGTTGACGTCGTTCAGGGGTGTGTGGGGTACATGCAGATCCACCAAGCGCTGCTTCATATGCGAGTTGTGACGGCATCATTATCTCGCTCATCGGGGAAAATCCACAGCAACCCGATCACGTACGCGCAGGAGATACTGGCAGCGAACGATCGCGTCCGACAGCATCCAACGGTGATACTACCCAGGCATAGGAGGCCTCGGGATCAGACGCCCAAAGTTCGTCCAGCCTTCGGGCCAGACATCATCGCGACACTGGCAAAGTCCGAGGGTGATCAAGTTCAGCTCGTGGTCAGTGCACTTCAGCTCATGCATTTAACCGAGTTCCTTGTGCTCGTCGAGTTTGTCGAAGTCATCGTTCCTGGTCTCTATTGTACGTGCTACTGTATCCCATCAGTGCGCTACTCGTGGCTGACCTTCGTGTGTCCATAGCCGTGTATTTGTTCGTGATGTCGACGCTACCGAACCGCGTCTACTACGCTCAAATGTCGAAGCTCACGCCTGTTGAGCTGCGAACGACGGCAGCTTCCGTCGCCATTTACGCGCTCGCGGAGCTCGTGTCGTTCGTCGCGTTTTGCTACATCATCGACCGAAGGATCCGGTACTTCTCCACATTTCATCAGCTAGGATTTGTGCTTCGAAAACACTGGCAAACGGCCCAGACCATGACGACACTGTGGGTGCTGTATGTCGTCCAGTTGTCTCTCGAACACGCCGGATCGGACTACACCTTCAAGTTCCAGTGGCTTCACAATAGCAACACGACCCAAAGTGAATAAACAAATCGTAAGTTGTAGTTTGTCCAGGATGTTGGTCAAGGACTCGAACTCTCATGAAGCCACTTAAACTGGAACGAATAATATGTGCCTGCAGTGCAACTACCCGAGTCAGTCACAACTCTCCACGCCACAAGCCATTTTCACTGACGAACCAAAGCTTTCGAATGTGAGCTGCACGACGAAAAACACCCACATACTCCGCGTCGTGTGCTTCTGCAGCACGAACGCCAGGATCTGGATCGACGGTATTGCGGATCCAGACGGAAGGACTCTCGGTGATCGCGGCCGATCCGTGGCTGGCTCCAAGTAAGTCGTCGCCATTTGTGTGGACGTCTGCACTGCAACTGACTGAGTCACTAGGAAATGTCAGGATGGTTTCGGATCCTTGGCTTTGTATCGGTGATGTGTTAAGCGTAGTCGATCACGCCGAGCTTGAGCAGCAAGCGGGAGACGCGACGCTTGACTGTGTTGTCATCACCGAGTCCATTGCTATCGAAGGATTTATCCATCTTCTGACACGCAGTTGCGAGCCGATTGACAAGGCGGAGGATCGTATGGATATCTCTGAACGTCACGAGCATTTCCACAATGTCGACGAGCATGACGAACACTGTGGTGCCGCTGGTTCGCGACTGTTGCATGGTCGAGCCCACGTACATGGCGTGGAACACGTCCACGTTGAAGATGATCATGGACAGCGCGAGGTCTTCCATGTGATTGGACACCCACGCTGACCCAGTTGCGGAAGAACAGGTTCAACGCCGGCAACAGGAACGAGACGACGGTCTGGTGGCTGAGTGAGGAAGGGCAACGGGGAGCCGATGATGACACCGTAGATCTACAAGCCCGCCATCTTTTGTGATGAGCCCGACGAGGATCGTGATCACCCAGAACCACGCGGGGAACAGAGGAAGCGTTGGTGAGCTCTGGTGGATCTGCATGGCCATTATAAACGCCACGCGATTAACCTGCGAATCGAATGGAAGACGCAGACCGACGACCGGCCACGTGAATCTACCGACCAGATCACTTGCTAACTGCCTCGTCCTCACAGTTCATACATAGCAGCAGTTAGTTCGTATGAACAGTGGCTTGGGTCTGAGGCAGGGAGGCAACTTGGATGACGAACTGGATCGTAGTGGATGGCTACTAGTCGGGGGTGAATTACTCACTCTTAAATACTGCACTTGCATGGCACTACAGCGTGTGTCGGATCGGCGCGTCGTGGGCCGTGGCTTCGAGTACAAACCGCGACAGCGTCTCCAGTTGCGCGTGGAACTGCTCGAGCTCCATGGCTCCAAAGCTCGTGGATGCGACTTTGCACAGCTTCAGCACGGCGTGTGGCGCCACGGTCTGCTGGGCTCGTGTGGCGGCGATCTCGTCCATGTCATGTGCGTTCACAGCCACGATCGAAAAGCGTCCAGTCTGCGGGTGAGCCAAGAGCTCCATCGCGAGCGGTCCAGAGAAGAGCTTCTCGCAGCAAATGGACCGCAGGGCATCGATCTTCCAGGCCGCACGGCCAGGCAGCGACAGATTCGACGTAGGAGCGCCAAGTACTTGGATCGCACTGCTAGCTTCTCGCAGAAATGCCGTGAGACGTGGGAAGAAGACGCTGCAGAAGACCTCGACGTACGTGACCGTGGAGTCGCTCACGAGGAACACTGGCCCGAGTGACGCCGCGATTTGAAGCAGCTGCACAGCAGCTTCTTCGATGGCCTGCAAGGCAACCTGCAGGTCTGGTGTCTGCTGGTACTGCTGCTGTGCGACGTCGAGACCTTGCGCAGTCTTGGTGAGACCGAGGCGGTCGTTCATCCACTTTGTCGGCACGAGCACGTTCTCAAAATGGATCACGATCGCATTGTGGGCGGACGGAGGAGGCGTTAACTGGACAGCAGCATTGCCACTGGCATTACGAAGCAGCAGCGGCGCTAGTTGCTGGAGAAGCTCGAGCTGCTTATCCGTCACGGGTGTGTGCTGGAAGAGCGGGCTCGTGCGCGAGGCATAGCTGTTGAACGAGACCATGTCGACAGCGGAGAAGAGTGCGGTGGGGAGAAGGAGAGTTGGGGAATGCAGTGGAGGGAGCGGCGAGAGAATTGGACTCGTAGAAGCCGAGAGCGGATGATGTGACGTGGTGTCATGCTGGACGCGCGCAACTGCTGAGCCAACAAATGTCGAGACCACCACTCTGGAATTTACGGACAATCACTCACGTTTGATTTTGGGATTTTTCTCCGTGTCAACGCGTCACTACGACATGGATCTCTGGATGCGGGATCCCAACTCAGGCCACACAGCGTGGAGTTAGGATGCTGGATCCGGTAGTTGCGATTAAAGATATGAAACCCAATGGATCTTCCTTGGAAGGGTACCTATTGGTACCGACACTACTGTGCGCTCCACGACGTTCAGCAATGCAGCATCGCCGATGCTGTGGGGACTTCAACGTCACAGACTGACCTGTCTGATGGCATGTGTCCAGCCAGTTGGCCAGTCTGACGTTGGGTGCGTCTAGCGAAATGTAGATCGCAGCGCGATCAAAGCTCATGGATTTTGGTATTATAAGCGATTCGATTCGTGTTATACATCGGTCCTACTTCTGGTTCTCTATCCTACAATGGTTTGCCAAGCGCACGCACACATATACTTGCTGCGTTCCTACAGCTTGTCCATCTCAAGCTCCTCCTGTGCGGCGTTAATGAGCCCGTGAAGCTGCGTGAGGAAGCCATCGAGGGAGGAGGTCGCACCATTCGCGACCACGGGCATCTGCACGCTCTTCACAACTGCAAACGGCGCGATGTCCTTCACGGCCGAAGACGCCAAGACATCCAACTCGTCGGCACTGACAGTGATCAAGCGGAAGTTGCCGGTCTCCGGACGCAGGAGCAGTTCGACAGACGTCGACTCGAAGCAAATGTTCTGGAATGCATCGACCTTCCATGTCGCCTTTTGCGCGAGCGTCATGTTCTTGTCAGGGAGGCCAATGACCTTCACGCGACCCCCGCAGCCATGCAGCGCCGAGTGGAGACGTGGGAAAAATGCCTCACACATCGCGTCGACAAACGCAGCAGGCTCGTCAGACAGGATGTAGACTGGGCCGATGCTTGCTGCAAGCGCAAGCAACTCGAGGATTCGTTCTTCCATTTGCACCATCGACTCGCGCAGCGTCGGGATCGAGGCACAGCAGAAGCGCGCCTGCTCCACACCTTCGACCGTCGGAGTGAGACCGATGCGGTTGGCCATCCACTGCACAGGCGCGAGGACGTCTTCCCAGCTCATGACCCACGCTGTACGGTTCGAGCCACCGGAGCCGTCCGTGCTGCTCATCATCTCGAGCATGTCGAAGTCCGACTCGAGGCACTTGAGGGGGAGGTGCTTGTACTGCTGGAGCTGGCGAACCCAGTTGCTCGTGCTCGTCGGCATGAAGGCACACATAGTAGCAGGCTTGGTGGTGGTAGTAGTAGCTTGTTAGGATGCTGGACAATTTGGCAATGCAGATCCTCCGGACTCTGGACGCCGTGTGGACTCCGGAATCTCAGGAATCCATCAAGCCCTAGCGTGAGTCGCCTTTTTGGTCCCTCCTCCGGAGCTGGACATGACACAAAATCACGAGACAGTGGGAGCAAAACCAGAGAAAATTCTCCAAATTGACCATCACTCTTTCAGAACAGACAAGCACTCACAGTACCAATCGATTTCTTCAAGAACCCACCAGCATTCCACATCATTCATGCGAAACATCAATCAATCGACAGTGTTTATTCAACATCGCAAGGAAGAAGCATGGTGGAGTAGCGCTTCACGATTCATCCCATGTGCATGAACATGGGTGTGGGTCTTGGAGATCAAGCAGTGAGTAAAGACACTGCTCAACCACAACGACGAACACGCATCCCTCTGATGTTTCTGCAATTCATGTTTTTTGTTCTTTATTTTCGCTGCGAGATTACCTGTATGATCACTCCCTTTCAGTAGTACGCTTTCATCCATCTAGCAATCGAGGGGTCCAGCCTCACTTGTCGGCACACGCAGCTTCCCACATTCACGGCACGTTACGCGTCCACACTCCAGTCCACGGACGAGCATTGCGACTAGCACTAGCAGTTCCACGCCACACCATCTTCATCGATGGAATGGGGGCAGGGGCAGCCTCTAGAGGCTGTACTCGTCGTGTTCAAGAAGCGGCGGTGCCGGTTGGTTCTTGAAGCTGTTCTGGCTGAGCGCGAGCTTCTCAAACTGCTTCGCCTCCTGGTCGAGCATCAGCTCGGGCGTGAAGTCGAAGTCCTGGAAGAGCCGCCGGTCGTCCTTGCCGTTGCCAGGACGAGAAACCTGCTGCGAGTCTGGGTCAAAGATCTCGAAACCACGCTCGATATCCGAGATGTCCTGAGCCGTGAAGGCCTCTGGGAAGTTGGACGTGTCCGGCACGCCCGATGGGTCCGCTGTGGTCTTGGGACGGAATGGCGGAGCCAGCTCTCTCCGCTTCATTCTCTCCCAGTCGACAGTGGTGAAGAACGGGTGTTCCTAGAGACACAATGGAGTAATGTTAGTACACAGAAAGACAAGGGAGAATGAGGGCTTCACAAGCCACCACAGCACTTACAAAGATCTCCTTGTCGCCACGAGGTCCGGAGCCCAAGCGCTGCTTAGGGTCGCGGTGGAGCAGACGCTGGATCAGGTCACGCGCGTTACCCGATAGGTACGGTGGCAGCTCCAAGTGGCCACGGAGGATGTTGTGGAACAGCTGCTTCTTGTCGTTCGTGTAGAATGGCGGAAGACCTGTCAGGAGCTCGAACAGGAGCGCACCAACCGAGTACCAATCCAGCGCAAAGCCGTGTCCGGAACGCGACAACATTTCAGGAGCCAAGTACATCGGAGAGCCACAGAAAGTGTTCGCCGATGTGTGGTCCTTGATACCTTCCTTCGAGATACCGAAGTCCGTGAGCAGACAGTGACCATCCAGGTCCATCACGACGTTCTCTGGCTTGAGATCACGGAACACGATGCCCTTCGAGTGCAAGTGTGACAGCGCGAGCGCGATCTCACCGATGTAGAACGCAGCCTCTGGCTCCGTGAACTGCTTTCGCCGAGTTAGGGAGGACAGCAAATCACCACCTCCACAATATTCCATCACCAGGAAGAGTCGGTCTTGCGACTGGAACGCGTAGTACAGCGTCACGATGTATGGGTGGTCAGAGCACGCCTGCAGAGCAGCCTTCTCGGTGTGGATGTACTGGGCCTGGTTCTTCTGGACGATCGCCTGCTTGTTGTACGCCTTGAGCGCGTACCACTTGTCGCGGTTCGAGCCCTTGCCGCGCACCAAGTACACCTTCGCGAACGCACCACGGCCGAGCACCTTCACAAACTCGAAATCGCGTGGGCCAAGAGCAAGGTCCTTCTGGTACTTGTTCTTGAACGCGACGTGAGCGACCTGCGTTTCATTCACTTCGCGGTTCTCGTTACGAGGGCGTGGTGGTGGCTCATTGGTCGCCAGTGGCGCACCGCTACCGAGTAGCACACGGATTGGGTGGCCGATAGGCGACAGGTGGATCGGAAGCGACCCACTCGCGTTGGCCGCATCGATACGAGCGCCGTTGGCAATGAGCATCTTGGCGATTGGGATGTTGCCGTCTTCAGCAGCCATGTGGATGGCGCCGTTGCCAAAGTGGTCGGTCGTGTTCGGGTCTGCGCCAGCCGCGAGGAGCTCTTCAACACACCTACATCACACCACGCATTACGATCATCAGTTTCTGTAGCCCACACACCAGTCATTCGGTCCAATACGTACTTGATGTGGCCCTTCTGGCATGCGAGGTGCAGCGCCGTGTAGCTATCGCCAGTGCGGGCAGTGTGGTCCGCACCGCGCGCGAGCAGCTCCTGGACGATGTGCGAGTGGCCCATGCGAGCCGCTAAGTGAAGCGCAGACGCCTGGTTGATACCCACGCCATTCACGTCCACAACGTTGTCCTGCAGCAGCGTCGTGAGAATATGCGCGTTGCCGATCTCCGCAGCATCAAAAAGCTGGATCTGCTTCTTCTTCACGTCGCGCAGATCCAAGATCATCTGACGCGGCGCCGCCGCACGCTTCGCCATCGGCGCGCTCATCATCTCGACAGCGCGCCCGCCGTTCATCTCGAGTTCGTAGATGATCTGGTCCTTGACCGTGAGCTGCTCGCGGAGCTGTCGGTTCTCCTCCAGCAACTGCTTGATGACCATGTCCTTCGGGTCGGACGACTTGTCCGCGCCACGCACGATCTCGTGGTCCTCCAGCATGCTCGGGCGCGAGTAGTCCTCCATGCTACCACCACCACCACCCGACAGTGGCGCAGACGCGAACACCGGTGGGCTGTTCTCATGCAGGCTGCCGCGGCCGCCTGGGCTCGGACCGCGCTTCATGGCGTTCACGTGGGCGCGGATCGACTTGATCCAGTCCTCCATATCACGCGCCGTGCTGGCCTGCGCGAACATGCGCTTGCCTGGCGTGACGACCTCGAAGCAGTTGGCTTTATCGTCGATGGTGCTCTTGCGCACGATCGTGTCGGGCGTGAGCTCGAGCTCGCCCTTCAAGTGGACAATGTCCTCCTTGCCCGTGTTGAAAAAGCCGCCGCCCTGCTTGTAGTACGACAAGTGGCCTTCCGCCAGCACGAAGAACCGCTCCTTCCAGTTCGCGAACGCATCCATCGAGGACATGGCTCGCTTGGTCAGGAAGCCCGTCTTGCTTGCCACGAAGCCGTTCTGGCCGCTCGGGCCGCCGCTCATGCTGAACATGTTCTCAGTCTCCGTGCCGCGCGCATTCGACGGCGTCGTGCTCTTGCCGAAGCCTCCCGAGCCCATGTGGCCGATGGTGGCGCGGCCCATGTACGGCGAGTTGGGCGTCGGGCTCTGGCCGTAGTAGCCCATGTTCCCGCCGTTGTTCTGGTTGCCGTAGGATCCAGTTGTCGTGTCCTGGCTGTTGCCGCGGCGCCGCGCCGACTTGGAGAAGCGCATGCTGATGCTCGGTCGCGACGACTGCTGCGTCGGCTCGCTCTGCCCGAGGCTTCGTCCCGACATGATGGATGACCTTGCTCCTTTACTTTGGCGACTGAGACGCGAACGTTCGACACAGACGCCGTGGGATCTCGGCGTCTCTGTGTCAGATCGCGGCCGTTCTTTCGCGGATGCCTAGCGCTGTGATGCACGCGTAGCCTCGCCCGCCGCAGAAGTCTCTCGCAGCCGCGTGGAGCCAGCCGAAGACGTCAATATAGAGACGCCGCCGAAGGATATTCGATGCCGCTTTCTCGTCGGCAGCTTCGCACTGACTTCCCAACTTGAATATCAATCGCTGTCACAAGGAAAGGAAAAGGGGGGAGGGGAGAAGGTTCGAAAGCTTACGCGTAACTTACTTCCCGACTCAGCGCCTCATACCGTTTTCTTTCATTCCACCACCCTGAATCTTGCAGAGCTGCAAGTTGCAACCGTGTGCAACATGTGCAGAGAGGGTGGGCGTGAAAGTTTCATGCCGAATCTTTCCGCACCCAGGATGTCGGGTGCACCTACTTTTGAGAAATCAAGAAATTTCACACCCTTGTCACAGCGAGAGGGCCCGAGACTTCCCCTTTTCTGGCAACTCATAGACCCATGCGATCAACTGATTGGGCCAATCAAAATCACACCTAACCCACGTGTAGCCAACCACCGCTCGCTGGCGTCAAGCTCTTTCGTCGGAGCGTCACCTCCAAGGCAGTCTATCCAAGTGACACCAGCACAAGCTGTCCATGGAGCTTGTGGTCGTGGAACAATTCTATTCAATCACCAGTTCGTGTGTACTGATGCCTGGAACACTTATGCGCAGAGGACAAATATGGATTATTTTGTTTTCTGCATGATCATTTGATTATTCTGAGTGCAAGGCTGCCCGTAGTCAATTGAACGTCGGCAGGCTGCGACGCATGATAGGCTGTGGACTTCGAAGTTGAAGTGTCTCATCCCAGAATCCAAGGCAGGCGGCAGGGAGGCAAGACGGGTAGATCGATGAGCTAGAAGGTGTCAAGAGAAGCCTTCCTTCTTCTCTCTGTGTTGTCAACTGCGAAGGATGTTATCTTCGCTCTTCGGTGGGAGCTGGCGAGCGCGTGAACTTGAGGATCGACAGACGCTCGTTCTTGGCTTTAGTGGATCGAACCACCTTCAAAATCAAGGCAGATTAGCTGAAAAACTCATTAAATGAATGAGAGGTTGGAAGGCGCACCGTCATTTCGAATCCATCTCGTGCGAGGATCGCTGCGATGTCTTTGGGCTTGTTCTCGATCACCACCACCATGTAGAAGACTCCCTTCGACGACAGAATATCCTAAGCAACGCGAGAATGGTCGTTACCATCCGCTCCATCAACCACCATGGCATTCAGTGCCGTGGTCGACTGCATTTACCGTGATCTTGGGTAAAAGGCGATCGATGACCTCTCGGCCGTTCACGCCACCAGCCCATGCGGCTTCAATTCCGCTGCATGACCGACAAAATCCAGTCAAATCTTAGTCAAACGGCGACGATCGGTGATGCGGCTAGATGCGGTACGTACGTGGAGCCGACTTCGCTCGATGGCGTTGGCACGTACGGTGGATTGAATAGCAGCACGTCGACAGCGCCCTTCGATCCCAAACATCCTCACATTGAGTCCCACAGAACACACACGTCGCACCGTACAAACTCAATGGCGCTCTCACCTCTAGTCGCTGCTCGTAACACTTGAGCAGATCCGTCCGCACAATGTCAAACGCGTTGGCGCCATTGACGTTGGCCGTGCGAGTCGCCACCTGAGCTGCGAGCGGATTCAGATCCGTCGCCAGGAACATCGCGTGGGTGCCACGCTTCTGGAGCTCAGTCGCAAGGTACACGAACACAGCGCCGCTTCCACATCTACCCACACAAGAAGCAATCAATCAGCCATAAGCGAATGGGAATCCTCAAGCAACGCGATGGCACTATACTGGAGGCGGTACGCACCCAATTTCACAGCAAATCGCGGGTTCCAGCGACTGAATGAACGGCAGCTCATCCTGCAGTGCATCTAGGAACAGGAAAGTGTCCTCCGCCGGCTCGTAGACGTCGCCGTCGTAGTCCATGTCGATCTCCGGCACCTTGGCCGGCTCCACGCTTGCCGACGCCATTGCTTTCTTGGTCTCAATCTCCAACTGGTTGTCAAAAGTCCTATTTTATCTCTATTACCACTTAAAATTAGTGCTAAAATAGGACTTTACCTGAATTTGTGTGTAAAACACCACAGGCGGGAAAGGCGGCAACGTATCTTTTCCTTCCATGACTCTTCGCGGAATATGCCGCCGAGGCGCCACAAAGCTCCTTTGGTTTCATCCTTGAGATCAAGATCAAGAAGTCAGTCGATGCGGGTGGTTCTGTAGAAGAGCGTGTGCGTGGCGTGGCCTAACGTGGCGGTGCCTTCGCATGCCGTTCGCTCGCGATCACAGAGGAGCGGGTTGAATCTCGGGGTCGGAATGACCACGTTCGATCTCGCATTCGAGCTTTCAAGACCTAGTGAGCAATGCGTCTGCCTCGGGTCTCCAGCTTCTCGGTTGTTGTCTTCCTTTGTGTGCTTGTGCACAGCCTCACCCACGTTGCGGTGGTGCATGGCGCCGTTGATGAGCTCCTCGTACCTGGGACAATCACGCCGCCGTTCTTTTCGGCTGATGCAGAAGCTGGTGTGAACAGCACCACGACGAATACCACTGCCCAAGGCGATGGGTCACAGGCGTTTGCACCTGAAGGACCGATGACGATGGATACGAACTCCTCGACACCAGCGCCAGGTGCACCACCACATCCGGCAGAGCTCCGACCAGCGGAGCCTATTCCAGCGCCTTCGACAGTCGTACCAACTCCATTGCCAACGCCCCAGCCGACTTCCAGCGCGCCTACGACTGCACCAACGACGGCGCCACCAACTGCAGAACCACCCGTGACTCGTCAACCAGTGCCGACGGAGAATCCAACGCCGTCACCAACTGCCATCGACGTCACGGAATCCCCATCTCCTCCAGCACCAGTGCAGCCTGTAGTCACACCTTCTCCCACGATCTCAGTAACTCCTACACCTTCTGAACCGGATTCTCCGAGTCCACCACGCCCGGTGACACCAACACAAGCTCCCGTCACAGTCACCCCGGTACCGTCGCCAACACAGTATGCATTGCCGACACCGATTCCGCAGAAAATGACCACCATCAAGCCTGCTTCCTCCGACGGATCTGGTGGCTCCGGTCAGTCCACAGTACCAAGTCTGCCACCATTGGCTACTCCAAGCGGCTCGGCGCCCAAGGCTGATGCCGCCACAACCAGTCCAAGCCCATTGACCCCGACACAGACGCCTGCACCATCGACCAAGAAGACACCAGTCTCAAGCGTCGACATCGAAGCAAGCAAATTACCGCAGCAAGCTGAAGGCTCTGATCCAACCTCTCAGCAAGACGCGTCCGTCCGAGCCAGCGGTGGGGAAACAGGCGTTGCCTCAGTCGCATCCATCTTTGGTATCGTATTCGGTGCGTGTGGCGTGCTCGTGCTCACTCTGTGTGTCATCAATACCCGCCGCGTCCGCAAGAGTGGGGATCTCTACTCCCCAGTGCCGTGAGAGCCACAACGTGGTGACCATTTTCGTGCAGCTTCCAATTTCGTCCAATCAAAATCATCAATGTTTCAATGTAACCAATCATACTCTCTATTCGCCGTCCGCCTTTTTATGTCAAAGAAGATGGCGCCAAGAGCTATTTTCACGGTTCGCCGCATCTTGAGGAGCAGCCTCTGGGCTGCTTGCTGCCTTATGAACAAGCAGGAACCGAGGGGACTCACACTCAACCATACAGCCTGTGATTCCATCGCAACCTAGATAATGCCCCTGTCCGATTACGAAGACGACGGCTATGACAGTGTCGACGAGGACGCCGAGCTTGAGCTTTCGTGTGCGCTCCACGATCTCGCGGAGCGCGTGAAGACGTTCGAGGAGAATATGAAGGGACGGCTACGCATCAGTGGTATCGATTGTGAGGACGAAGATGAGGAGATCGGGGAAGACATCCCAGAAGTGGATGAAGGCCATGCTGAGTATTCGACGCAGGCTTACGGCTACGCGTCGCCCAAGAAGAAGATCCGAGCACGAGGCCGCCAGCGTCGTCGTGACACCAAGCAGTCGAAGCAGCAGGATGATGAAGACGACGACGATGACGATGACGACGTATTCTCCGGTGAGGAGGATGAGGAGGAGTCGAAGCCGGCAAAGCGAGAGCTAAAGGGCTCTCCGAACAACTTGGACAGTGACTGGAACGAGCAGGATCAACGCGAAGAGCTCAGCGAGATCAAATACAACATCTCGAAGCTTCTCCAAGGATTCAAAGAGCAAGCAAAGGCGCTAGAGGCAACTGTGGGTGATGGAAATCAGTAGGCCAACTCAACCCATATTGGAAGTATTATTTTACTAAGTACCTTCGCAAATCAGGAAAAACACTGCCGAGTTCTGAACATTCAGGAGTGCGATGATCAAGAAGAGCAGCATGATGAAGTTGCGAAACCGTTGGAGCTCATCAAATGGAATGCCTCCCGCCAATTCTAATACGACCGACACGTAGTCGATCACGATCTCCAGTCCAACTTGGATCAACCAAAGTAGTGGCTGGCTCAAGCGGTGTTGTGTGGCACTTGTGGTTCCACCGAGCATATAGTGCGGGTGGTCCCAGTAGAAGTGGATCATAGCCGCGCAACTGCCGATTGCGATGTATTCTGCAGACATGTCGGCGTACACTTCAGCAGCGTGGTATCTCAGGTGAATCTGCTTCCACTCAAGCTGTTGTTTCTCCAATGTTGCCAGCGCTGTGGTTGGGAAGCTCGAATCTCGAGCGCGGAGGGATGCGATAACATGGCGAGCATCGTAGCGACGGAATTGATAGCGAAGGTACAGAACTTTCCCCGCACGGGAGAAGACTTCGAGCAAAGAGAGCATCACTGCTCCTGATACTGTGACCTGCACACTGTTGAGACGCTGCATCGCAAGTCGAATTTGCGTGTCGATGAGCACTGTTGGTAACCCCACTGTGAGAAAGATCGTACGAGTGTCCTTTGTTGACTTCCGGCTTGCAATCACCATTCGAGCCAGCTCTTGGATCGCTAGCTTGAAGGCGAGGCTGCCGCCAGCGTACACCATCAGCTGCCAGCGCGTTGTCACTTGGATGAAGCTGGTGACTTGCACAAAAATGCCAGCAATGAACGTGGAAAAGAGCAGAGGCAGGTTCTGCATGAGAAACACTCGGCAGAATCTTGTCAGACGGAACGGGTTCTGCCTGGACCTTCGAAACTGAGGACGCTGCCTGGACAAGGAAGTAGGCGTTCTTCGACCAGCACTTCTCCTTGAGATTCCTTCGGTCGTGTGTCTAAAGTAGATCTGACGTCGAATGAGGTGCACCGCAGTGAAGAACAGCGCGCTGAGTACGCAATTCAAGTAGAATTCAAGACGCAGTCGCCGAGTTGATGTGGACGCGCTGTCCGCGGCAATATCCAGTACCACAGGAGTCGAGATGGATAGGGCGATGAGCCAGTACGTATTCTTGACCAGTAAACGGAAGCAGAAGCCGAAACCTGGTGGTCGAGTTGAATCACGGGACGCTGGGAACTGGCACGGCATCAGCACAGCGCTCTGTCCGACCACTGTGAGAAGGCAAAACGTGAATTGAATCCACATCATCGTCCCACCCATGAATACGCCGTAACTCTGATGCTTCGAGGACAACCCCGAGAACACGTTGCCATGGCTGCATACCCACACGAGCAGCCAGGTCCACACCATTGCTGCAGCCACGTTGCGCACCATGGACAATACGACGACGAGCCCACGCCGCCACATCTCGCGCTGGAATACCTTATCGTGCGTCCATGTGAAGAGAGTTGGAGCCTTGGATCGTCGAATCGCCTGCGTGAGCCGCTTGGAGACTGGCATCGGCATCACCGCACGAGAAACGATTACACCAGACATTGTGTCTGTGTAGCTTGGTCTTCTTCAGGACGTTTTTACGATCGGCAACCCAAGTAGAGCGCAGAGCCTTCCGTCGAGTCGGGTGAGAGTACCGGTACATCCCTTAGGCAGTTCGTACTCCTGGATCCCTGAATAGACTTGCGACCGGGCCCTACCACGTCACGGACACGAAAAATTGATTTACGAGGTCAGCGACTGGTTCATTTGGATTGTAAATACTCCAGGAACCGCTTCTGCAACTCAAACTCCTGTTCGCGCAGCTCATTTTCCTTGACTCGCTGCTCCATGTCGAACTGAATCTTCGACTCCATGAGTTCCAGCACCCGAGCTCGGAACGCTTCACTATCTGATGAATGAGCTGAGTCGATCCCATTGCGGTTGGTGAATCCGAGGATAACCGCTCCAGCTGCAGAGCCATTTGAGCCTCCGTCTGTACGCCGCCGCTTCTGCCCTGCTTGAGCCGGCTTGTCACTGTGGCTACGTGTATCGGTCCTCGTGGGCGTCGTACTGGCTGCAAGAAGCACCGCACTGCTACTTCGACCGGTCGTCCCATCGAGCAGTGGTGACGCCCGCAGCAGCCCACCAGGCTTCGCACTCTTGGCTTGATGCAGCACTACACTCAACTCCCTCAAGATCGTCTCCTTGCGTGTGTTTTCCTCGACCGTGCCGTGCTTGAAGAGCTTGTCCGTCTTGCCGTCAGAGAAAAGCTTCATCAGCGTCGTTACGCGGTCGCTACGCTCCACACAACCACAGTGAGGTGGCTAGAATGCCCACAAAACCGCTACATCTCGTCCACGCACCGACACGTGTGCCACGAGTACGCCTCTCGATTTTGGAGGAGCTCCTCGCCCACGGTCTCTGCTATCTGCTGCCACATCTGCAGCCGCGTGCCGTGCTTGGCCGTGAAGGGGTTGTTCGCACACAGCGCCTCCAGCAGCAACACATCCATACTCGCCGTGAACTTAGCGTAGCGCCCACGCACCACACGCGTGTGCTGCTGCTGGGACGTCGCGCCATCATCCGTATCCGTCGACTGGAGGACCGTACCCGCATCCGTATCTTCGCCTAAAGAGTGTACCCATTTCAAAAGAGAAAGACAGGTTAACGTAACACAGACCTCTCCTGCCGATAGTCCAATGCGTCTAAAACTCCGTGCCTGGTTAGACCGACACTTACCGTCAACGTGATCAACACCGACGACCACGGCATCGTCGCTGATGACAACGCCATGCGCTTCATCTCCGTGGACATCGTCCGAATGCGCGCGCTCCATCGCCTGATTTGTGCGCGTCGCGATCTCGTCAATCACGCAGTTGCAGTTGCTCTTTTTTTCGCGGTTGTTGGCGAAGCGCTTTCCGATTTTTGCGAGCCAGCAGAGGGGTATTTGTGAAATATTCAATGCTACAGGTCGAATTGACTGTGTTAACCACACCAGCTAAAACTTATGCAAGGTAGTCGAACCGGTTCATCTTGACGTCGAACCGGTTCAATCCTTAGGGCTATTATTATGATGGCTACAGTACCTACCGTTTCCTCTGGTCGTTTCAAGTGGTTTCCTTCGTCGGCGGTGTCACGTTCGGACCTCGACCAACTTCAAGCAAGTTAGGTTTTATCCCACCCGCCATCAACCGCCGGAAATGACGTCATCTAATTGGCTCGAATTCCCCTGATGTCGTCCAACGAGTCGTCAAAAACCCACAATATCGTCCCTTGTCCCCCACATCATAAAATCGAGGTTTTATCCTCTCGCCTGCCTGCTGGCGCGTCGCTTCAGTCGCACAGTGGGACGTGGGTCTGAAGTGCACAAACAGGCCAGCTCTTCACCAAGAGCTACATGACCGTCATGCAACTGAACGGCAACTCGGCGTGCATAGCGTGATCGTCCCGTTGGAACTTGTCCACGCAGCCCGCCGTGAGAGCCAATTGCCTCTTGGTTCATCCATTCTCCGTGCGTTGGATCGGAAACCGCGTCAGTCGTTTCTTCCACTGGGTCACTTCGTGTTCTTCCGGACGACCGCCAAGTAAGTCACCATGGCGGAAGCGCACCAGGCCATCGGCGTGTTCGAAGAGCACAAGCGCGGCGTCGAGTTGCTCTACTCGGACCAGGGCATCCGCATCTCCTTCACCATCCCGCCACCATGGCGTATCCGCCAGGCGCTCGTGCGCAGCATGTACCACATGGAGCGTGCCATTAAGAACCGCGTGTACCCGGCGCCGCCAGTCGCCGCCGTCGTGCTCGTGCTCGCGGTCATTGCGATTGTGCTGGCCTCGCCCTCGGAGTCGTGGTGGCGTAGCTCGTGGCTCGCGTACTTCGTCTGGAACGTCGGCAACGTCCTCATCCCGTTCTCGCGCTTCATCCCGCACTCGCTGTACGTCGCGTACCTCGCGGCCTGGGCGGCGTTCATCGGCCTTCTCATGCTCATGGCTGCGCAGCGTATGATTCTGCGTGGTCTGCTGAGCTACCGCCGCTGGCTGTACCTCGGCCCGCGCGAGAAGAGCAAGACGGTTATGGCGTGGGGTGCGCTGCTCAAGATCTTGGGCGGTCGCAACCCGTTGACGTACTCGTTCCAGGACGCTTTGCCTCGTCAGCCAGTGCCACCACTCAAGGACACGGTGGATCGCTACCTCAAGTCAGTCCACCCTTTGTTGAGCGAGGAAGAGTACAAGGAGATGGAGAAGATGGCGGACGACTTTGTGAAGAAGGACGGACCAAAGCTCCAGTGGTACCTGTACCTCAAGAGCTGGTGGTCCACCAACTACATCACGGACTGGTGGGAGAAGTACGTGTATCTCAAGGGCCGCACGTCGCTCATGATCAACAGCAACTACTACGGTCTTCCAGCCCGCAACTTGAAGATGATGCCGACCAACAACCAGGCCGCCTCTGCTGCCGTGTTCATCCGCCACTTCATGCTCTTCAAGCAAGAGCTGGACCGTGAACAACTGCCACCAATGCTCATTCGTGGCATTGTGCCACTGTGCATGAGCCAGTACCAACGCATGTTTGGCTGCACGCGTATCCCAGGCCGTGAGGAGGACCACCTCAAGCTTTTCCAGTCCAAGCACGTTGCTGTGCTGTGCAAGGGCCGCTACTTCAAGATGCCTCTGTTCGAGAAGGGCGAGCACGGCAAGCTGCTGTCGTTCCACGAGATGCAGCGCCAGGTCGAGTGGATCATGGCCACGGCTGAGAAGCTTGGCGAACCTGCCACCGCTGAGAAGGATCTGCCAGCGCTGACCGCTGTCGGCCGTATCGAGTGGGCGGAGAACCGTGAGAAGTACTTCTCGGAGGGTGTCAACAAGCGCTCGCTCGAGGTCGTCGAGTCGGCAATCTTCACCGTGTCTCTCCAGGAGAATGTACCAGAGGACTGGAGCTCCATGGGCTGCGACCTCATCCACGGCAACGGCTCCAACCGCTGGTTCGACAAGAGTTTCAACCTGGTCATCTACAAGAACGGTCTTCCGGGCTTCAACGCTGAACACGCCTGGGCTGATGCTCCAGCGATGGCTCACGCCTGGGAATGGGTCGTCACCAAGCAGAACCTGGCCGACCCGTACCTGCCTGATGGTGTCACCAAGTGCGTGTTTGAGAAGGAGAAGACCTCGGTGCTCCCTGCGTGCAAGCTGCTTGAATGGGACATCTCCACTGGTCTCGACTACGCTGTGAAGAAGTCACTCGAGGAGGCCAAGCAGTCGATTAAGGACTTCGACTTGTCGGTGATCATGTTCGAGAAGTATGGCAAGGGCCTCATCAAGAAGTTTAAGGTGTCGCCGGACGGCTTCGTGCAGATGGCGCTTCAGCTTGCTTACTACCGCAACCAGGGCCAGATCACGCAGACTTACGAGTCAAGCATGACGCGTCTGTACCGTGATGGACGTACCGAGACTGTGCGTCCTGTGACGGATGAGTCGAAGGATTTCGTGCTGGCCATGGCTGACGCTTCGATCTCTCGTGAAGAGAAGCTGAAGGCCCTCCAGAAGGCGTGTGATATCCACCAGGACGGCTACCGCAATGCCATGAGTGGCAAGGGCATTGACCGCCACTTGTTTACGCTGTACTGTACGTCGGTCGGCTTTGGCATCGAGTCGCCATTCCTGAAGAACGCTCTCGGTCGCCCATGGCGTCTCTCCACCAGCCAGCAGCCTCAACAGCAGACTGACCACTGGCCTGCTGTGGAGAAGGCTCTGGCCGGTACGAAGTACACGCTGAAGGATGCCCTCTCGCCGGGTGGTGGCTTCGGCCCCGTCGCCGAGGACGGCTACGGTGTAAGCTACATGATCGCCGGTGAGGACATGATCGGCTTCCACATCTCGAGCAAGAAGTCGTGTGCGGCGACGAGCTCGGACAAGTTCGCTGAGGACCTGTTCAAGGCTTTCGACGACATGAGCTTGCTGCTGAACGCTTAGATAAATGATACAATGAATTTGCATTCGATTTTTTCACCACGGTTTTTTCATGAGAGACACACTTGCTTCTTTACTTGGTCTCCTGCGCCTTGAGCGACTCAGCAGCCATGTGAAGCGCGCCTTCGTACGTCTTGTTGCCGCCGATGAAGCCAGCGGCGTGGACAAAGGTGCAGCCTTCGATACCCGCGACGCTGGAGAGCTGATCGTCACGGATTCCACGCCAGGCTGGCAGCAGACCGAGACGCAGCGCAAACGCACTGGACTCGACGTTGATGGCCTGGACACGCACCATGCCGCCAGTCGAGTCGTTGTACAGCACGAACTTGATCTGGCCGTCGATGAGCAGCTCCTTCTCGATGTCGTACAGGTGCGACTTCCATGGACAGTAGTTCGGCAGGTACACAATCTCACCCGATGGGTGCGTCGTGAAGCGCGCCTTGATGGCGTCCTCCACGATCGAGCGGCCGGGCAGCCACGAGTTGAGCAGCGACAGCACGTTCTCCGCAAACTCCGTGATGGTGAGGTACATGGCCTGCTGGAACTGGCTGTTCACACGGTCTTCCGACTGGTCCTCGTTCCAGCTCGGGTTCAAGTGGCCCACACGCGAGCTGAGCGTGGTCGAGACCGAGTACTTGAGCGGGCCTTCCGCGACCTCCACGCCGTTGTCGATGCCGTCAATGTGTTCAATGAAGGTCTTGTAGGTCTTCTTGTGCAGGATGTCAAGCGTCACATCATCGAGCGGCTTGTCACCAGCGAGCTGCTGGATGATCGCACGGCCAAAGTGCTTGTACACCAGGCCGGCGCTCGACAGGCGTGTCTTGTAGCCGTCGAACGTGCCGTCGAAGGTCTTCTGGTGGTGGTCGAAGCGCTGCGTGGCGACGTCATAGATGCCGCCAACGTCCACCACAGCCTCGCACTGCGCCAGCTTGGCCTCGTCACGCGTGCGCAGGATGTCGTGGCTCGCAAACGCCGGCAACAGCTTGAGCATGGACACGGCCAGCGCCTCGTCACAGTGAAACGAGCCGTTGTGGGTGCCAATGTACTTCTTGGCGCCCTCCGCGGCGATGGACGAGCCCACCTTCACATTGCGGAAGGCCGTGAACACGGGCGCCGTGGCGACAAACGTAGCAGCAGCAGTAGGACGAGCCATCTTCACTTTGAATCTGGTCAATTGAGCTCCTCCGTTTCCGGAGATCCAATGGCGTAGCATCATAGCACTCCCATTGGCTAAAAATACAACGACATCTATTCGTCCTAGATTAGTGCGGTTAAATGTAGGACATGAACCGGTTCATACTTGAACTGAACCGGTATCTTTCCATGGATTTGTTGGAGACTCACCATCATTCCGACACAGAAAGTTGGGGCGGGGAAGTTGACCATGTGAGTTGACTGTGAAGAAGGGAAACCCGAACAAAGCACCAAGTGGGGGAAAGCACGCATATCCACCATGGCGATGCGCGGGATCTCGGGCGATGCGCACTTCTTCGAAGAGAGCATGAACCTGGACCGTATCCGCAAGCTGCTGGACAACAAGCTGGGCGTGGCGGGCCACTCGGAGAAGCTCGAGGCGATGAAGGCGCTGCTCGCGTCCATCAGCAAGGGCGAGGACGTGTCCATGTTCTTTGCCGACGTCGTCAAGAACGTCATCGTCGCGTCCGTGGAGGTGAAGAAGCTCGTGTACATGTACCTCGTGCACTACGCAGACGCGAATGCGCAGTGTCGTGAGCTCGCGCTGCTCTCGATCAACAGCTTCCAGAAGGATTTGGCGGACCCGAACCAGCTCATCCGAGCGTTGGCGCTGCGTGTGATGACGAGTATCCGCGTGCGCGATATCCTGCAGATCCAACTCATTGCGATCCGGAAGTGCGCGGCGGACTCGTCGCCGTACGTGCGCAAGTGCGCGGCGAACGCGATCAGCAAGGTGTACGCGGTGGACGCCGACCAGAAGGACGTGCTGGCGGAGATCATCGGCAAGCTGCTCCACGACGCCTCGACGATGGTGCTGGGAAGCGCCATGCAGGCGCTGAATGAAGTCTGTCCGGAGCGACTCGACCTGCTCCACCGTCCGTTCCGAAAGATCTGCCACTTGTTGGCGGATATCGAGGAGTGGGGACAAGTCGTAACCATCAACGTGCTCATCCGCTACTGCCGCGAGCAGTTCCAGACGCCAGAGGTGCTGAATTTGGAGGAAGCCGGACGCAGTAAGGATATGAAATCGCTGTTCCCCAAGCGCAAGAGCAAGCGCGGCTTCTATTCGGACGACGAAGGCGGATCGGACTCGGACGACGGCGGCAAGGGCCGTAATGGAAAGAGCAAGAACAACAACTCGGGTCCGTCGCCGTTCCACCTTGGCAGTGCTGGTGCCCCTCGCGGTGAAGAGCTTCCGTCGATTGGGTCGGTGTTCCGAAGCAACGCGTTGGCGAGTGGCATTGGCGGAGGCGAAGAACTCGACGAAGACCACCGCTTGCTGCTGCGCTCGTCGATCCCACTGCTCAAGTCTCGAAACAGCGCCGTTGTGCTGGCCGTCGCGACCCTCCACTACTACTGTGGCACGCACAGCGTTGCGACCAACACGCTGATCGGCAAGTCACTGGTGCGTATCATGCGTAACCAGCGCGAGATCCAGTACGTCGTCCTCACGGTCATTTCGTCCATGTCGATCTCTCGTCCGGACATGTTCCGTCCGTTCTTGCAAGACTTTTTCGTGCGTGCGACGGATCCTTCATATGCTCGTAAGCTCAAGCTCGAGATCTTGACGACGTTGGTGACCGATGAGAACGTCAGCATCATTCTGCGTGAGTTCCAAGCCTACGTGCGCCACGTCGACAAGTCGTTTGTGACGATGACTGTGCGTGCTCTCGGCCGTGTGGCTGACGCCATGCCCTCCGTGGCCGAGCGCTGCTTGAACGGTTTGATGCGACTCGTGCGCTCGAACAATGAGCAAGTCGTCGCCGAAAGTGTCGTTGTGATCCGCCAGCTCTTGCAGCAGAGCGCTGTCGAGAAAGACCGCATGCGAGTCGTGCGATCGCTTGCTGCGATGATGGTGAGCAATCGTGTGACGAGTCCATCGGCACGTGCTTCGATTGTGTGGATGCTGGGCGAGTTCCACCAAGAGAACAATGGTCGGGTGTGTGCAGCAGAGACCCTGCGTCTTGTCGCGAAGACTTTCTCGGATGAAGCAACGGAAGTGCGACTCCAGGTACTCAACCTGGCAGTCAAGCTTGGTTTGCACGAGCCGCAGAACCGCAACATCCAGTTGCTATTGCAGTACGTGATCGAGCTGTGCAAGTTCGACCCGGACTATGACGTGCGCGACCGTGCTCGATTGATCCGTGCTGCACTCTCGGGCGACGCGAACATCGTGAATCCTCACAAAATTTTTGCGACGCAGAAGCCTGCGCCTTTGATCGGTTATGAAGAAGAGTCCAAGAGCCGTTTCACGCTGGGTACTCTCTCCAGCGTTGTCCACCACAGCGTGCCTGGCTACAGCCCGCTGCCGACATGGCGCCAGTCGAAGCCTGACTCTTCCCTTCGCGACGAATCGTTGTTCCACGACAATGAACGCGATGAACCTGTGTCGAGTGACAGACGCGGTGGCAAGAAAGACTCCAAGAAGGTCAAGGCAAGCGGATTTTACAGCAGTGACGACAGCGGATCCGACGACTCCGAGGCAGAATCCGAGTCCGATTCGGATGCGAGCGCGGCAGAAGAGTCAGGAAGCAGCGGCTCGGAAGAATACTCGGGCTCAGAATCCGGATCCGAAGACGAGAGCGAAGACGAGAGTGAGGAAAGCGAAGAGGAGTCGTCTGAAGACTCGGAAGAAGAGCGTCGTCGCCGTCGCAACAATCGAAAGGCTGCTTCGTCGTCGAAGAAGAATGGCCAGCCAGTTCAGCAGCCAGCACCACTTGTGGATCCCTTCGATGCGATGAACTTCTTGAGTGGTTCGACGAGCAATGCCCCCATGAACAACAACTTCGGGGGTGTCGCACCGGCGGGAATGGGATACGCTCCTATTGGTGGCGGGGGCTCAAGCAACCGCAACATTCTCGGGGACCTGATGAGTCTGAGCATGTCTGCTCCACAAAGTGCAGCCTCCAAGCGTGAGCTGTTGTCGTCACTGACGGGTAACGGCCTCGAGATCCAGTACTCGTTCCTGCGCCAGCCATCGATGTATTCGCCGAACATGAACCTGGTGCAGTTGTGGCTGTCGAACAACAGCAACCAGCCGATTCCTCGGGTTCAGGTCGTGGCGAAGGATACCAGTGGCAACAAGGTGGTCTCATTCCCAGAGATCCCAGTGCTTTTCCCCGGAAGTGCCCCCTCCATGGCCCAAATCCACGTCGACTTTGGTGGCCAGTTGGACACGATCGAGTTGCAAGTGGTGACAGGTGACGCAAGCTTCGACGTTGAGCTTGTGCCAGTCGCTGGAGAACTCCTCACACCTCACCAAGTGAGCCTCGACGAATTCAACCAGCGTATCTCGATGGCGAACCAGTCCGCACTCCATTCAACGGATTTCTTCTTGCAGGCGCCTGTCCAGTTGAACACATTTGTCCAAGCCGCTCTTACCGACTGCAACTTAGCCCAGGTGTACGAGATCAACAACATGAGCAGTGCAACTGGACGATGCAAGTTTGTTGGCCGTGTCCGCGGTGGC
This sequence comes from Pythium sukuiense, assembly GCA_023334995.1. Taxonomy (NCBI): domain Eukaryota; phylum Oomycota; class Peronosporomycetes; order Pythiales; family Pythiaceae; genus Pythium; species Pythium sukuiense. The sequence goes on along the minus strand of JAADVL010000075.1, from coordinate 44,453 downwards.
AGCGAAGTCGTACTTGTCGGAGCTGAGTTTCAGATCCAGTCGGGAAAGACCAAGTTGCTCGTCGTGACGGAGAACGCATCGCTCGCCCAACGCATCTCTGCGAGCATCAAGCGCCACCTTCCAATTCGTCAAGCCTGAGCACTGATTCGTCTCCCGACTTGATAAGAAGAACTCGACCGACAACGTTCAGACGGTAACACTTTACATACACATGTGCGACGGGCTTGTATTCACGTGGGTACTGTCCATTTTCTAGCGGTGTACTTGTCGAAGTATCTCTATTGCTCGCGAATGGACTTGGTCTTGACGAACTTTGCGCAGAAGAAGCCCATGGTGTCCAGCGTCTCGTTGGAAGGATCAAAACGCTGCACGAGCGCAGCCTCTTCTTCACTGAGCCCTTGGTTGAGAAGGCCCGTGTCGCCGACAACGACATCCATCTTGACGAGCTCCAACGGGAAGTTGTCGAGCGTGTATCGGACCATTTGCTCGTTCTCCTTCGGGTTGATGGTGCACGTCGAGTACACGAGCGTGCCTCCAGGCTTGAGCAAATACGACGCACACCACAAGAAGTTGCGCTGCATGCTCGCGAAGATGGCCAAGTCGTCGGCATCTCCAGCGTGAAGCAGGCGTGGACGCAGGCCCAGGGCCGAGCATGGTGGATCCAGCAAGATCTTGTCGAATGTCTCTGGGTAGAACCCTTCCACCTGCAGCAGCTGCGACTCCTTTGGCGTCTTCGTCTTGGCCTGCTCAAGCACTTCGCGGACGCTCAGGATCGGGCCATCCGTCTTGGGCAGCACCGAGTGCATCGAGTCCAAGCGCAGCGGCGTCACGATGTCGAAGGGGAGCTGCTCCGTGAACAGTTTCTTCAGTTCGATGGCCTTGCGCTTCGATCGGTCGCACGCAACGAGGATGCCCTTGTTCTTCATGAGCGTCGCGACGTGGGACGTCTTGCCACCAGGAGCCGAGCACATATCGATGATCACATCGCCCTCTTGAGGGTTAAGCGCATGGGCAACCACCGTCGACGGGAGGTTCTGCACGTAAATGTCGCCTGCAAGCACGCCGTTCATTGGAGGAGCATCGTTGCACACGCGCGTGATGCTGGTGATCGCGAGCCCTCGAACTGCTCGGAACATCTCCGTGCGAGCCATGACCGTCGTGCCATGTGCGATGAAGAGCTTACGGCCATGGTGTTCCTTAGAGTCCGAGCCTCGAGTCGAGAGATGGTCGAGATCCACGAAGATGTTGACGCGATCGCCAGCATTCAGTCCGCTGCTGGCGCTCATGACGCCACGGGCAAAGATATCACTACCGCGCAGCACGGCTTCGCCACAGAGACGGTCGACGATGATGGTACGCCAGTCATCGCGGTACGCAACTGGAGCTGGTGATGTCACTGGTGGTGCTGACGGAATGATGACAACGTCATCCAGCAGCGCGTGCGGCTGCGGCCGGATCGGCTCGCGTGCTGTTTCCTGCACGAGCTGTTTGTTGAAAGCCGCCAGTTCCTTCTCTAGAGAAGAAATCGCCTCTTCACGCGTCGTGCGCATTGTATTCACACGCACGGCCGTGTAGCTCGGCCTGTTTCATTGAATGGAATGACACAGGAGCTGACGTCAGTCCTGTCACCTCAGCGTATTGATCGGTGTTGAGCATAATGGCTACGTACGGCAACGCGAGGCTGTGCTTGATCTTACGCCATCGATCTTCTCCATATGCTTCTTGGAACTCCTGCTCCACAGCGTCCGGAAACGTCACGCCAAACGCATGGAAGTCGCTGCCGGTGTTGTCCTTTGTTGCCATTTTGCCGGAGTGGCGACCATCGATCGAGTGGGTTGAGGAGCTCACTTGACCAGACTCACATCTGGACCAGTCTTTGGAACGTAATGTGGGACGCTGATGTAGGACACAGAGGAGTGTACCCATGTTTGAGACGAAGATCATCCATCAGGGCACAACTTGTGGAGCCATGGTCTCATGTAAAAGCTGGATGGTTGCATCCGGGATGGAAGACCGCGGGCGCGGTTGGTGGACGTGGCGGCGCTGATCGCCGACTGACTTTGCAGCTCCTTCAGCGAGCACACTGGCTTGTGGCCCTCGACTCCATGAGACAGAAGCGACTAACCTGGCGGCTTGTTATCCAAGCAACTGCATAGCCCTGGGGACACCTTACACGGCTCTTGTAATCCACAGAGCACGAAGATGTGAACTGCGATAGCTCTTCACAACGGACAGCACTGTTAAGCATCCGTCCCCATTAGACCCAGCCACGGGTAAGTCGCTGATGCACAGCAGAGCAAAATAGTCAACACATGAAGTGACACAATGCACCGCCACCGAGGCAGCAGAGCAGAGCTCTCGGTGCGCGAAGCCCCATAACAATCCGATCGCCGCCCACCGCGTGGAGATTCCATCAGAGCCCATCGCCAAGTGACCCCTGGTTATCGTCACATTGTCATCTCCACTGATCATTCATTGGCCACGAGATCCCTACCCCTTTGCAGCGTTGTCTCCAAGTCAGAGCGCCAGCTGTCTTCTTGGGAGTCGTCACCAGCTGGTGTTCAAGCGACCATGTGCCGTTGGACCCTTCCGACTTAGGGTTCGTGCCCTAATGTATTGACTCAAGACGATCACTCCAAGCCTCCATCTGGCTCGGCGGAACCACGCGACCGACTCTCCGCTCGGATGGAAATGCCAGCCGCCCTCCTTTCCGCGGTCGTTCACATGGAACCGTACGCCCCGGATCCTCCGGACGTTGTCCAGAACTCCGGACAGAGCAGAGAAAACCCGGCAGAGGTGACATCAATCAACTCGCCAACGCCAACAAACCAACAGATCAAACGCCAACGCCAACGCATTCCCCCACTAACGTCCGCTTCCCCACAGCATTAGTACCTCGAACATGATGCGACCAGCGGCTCTGTGTGTGGCGCTGTGTATGGCGGTGGGCGTCGCCGTGAACGCCGAGCCGTTCGCGGCCGCGGACCAGGCCCTGTGGATCGACCGCCACAACTACTTCCGCATGACGGCGCTGCCGTTCGCGGCCGGCAACATGCTGCGCGTCAAGTGGAGTGCCGCTCTCGCGACGCAGGCCGAGGCCGACGCCAGCGCATGCGCCGCCAAGACGAGTGCCGGCGTGAACGCGGCGCTGGTGGCCAACACGGGCTCGCCCGTGGACGCCGCTATCCAGACGTGGGTCGTGGACACGGCCCTGGGTGTGTTCCCGAAGCTCACCGCGCCGAAGGTCGCAGGTGACCCTGTGGGCACGGGCGTGTACAACTCGTACTCGCAGGTCGTGTGGGCCGCCACGAACGAAGTGGGCTGTGCCAAGGCGGCGTGTGGCGCGCAGGTCGGCGTCGCGTGTCGGTACGCGCCAGCGGGCAACGATGGCGCGTCGCCGTGGTACGCTCACGGCCCCGCCGGCTCGGCGTGTCCGAGCGGCCTCGTGAGCAAGGTCGGCTTGTGCGTGACGTCGGCAGACGACCCGAGCTACAACGACATCGCGCCCATCGCCGACGGACAGCACGCCTACGACGTGTTCAAGGACTTCATCCCCAACATGCAGAAGGCGCTCGCCGGACAGGCCGTCGCCCCCGCGCCAGCGGCCGCCGCTGATGCTGCCGCCAGAACTCCTGCTGCCGGAACTCCTGCTGCTGCCACCCCTGCTGCCGGTACTCCTGCTGCCGCCACTCCTGCCGCCGGCTCGGCTGCCGCTGGCACCACTCCTGCTGCTGCTGGTACTCCTGCCGCAGGAACTCCCGCCGCTGGTACTCCTGCCGCAGGAACTCCCGCCGCTGGTACTCCTGCCGCAGGAACTCCCGCCGCTGCTACTCCTGCCGCAGGAACTCCCGCCGCAGGAACTCCCGCCGCAGGAACTCCTGCCTCTGGCTCGGCTGCCGCTGGTGCCACTCCTGCCTCCGGCTCTGCTAGCACCGTGCCATCGGCGCCGACGCGTTCGCCAACATCCGGATCGAGCGACGCTGCCGGTGCCACCACCCCAGCGAGCGGCTCGACGCCAGCCCCAAGTGTCACCAAGATCGTGGACGGCAAGGTGTACGTGCGTGTGCCAAAGACCTCCGCCCCAGCCGCCGGCTCGGGTGCCGGCGAGACCCCTGAGGCCGCTGCTGGCACAGATGACAGCACGACGCCAACGCCAAGCGTGACCAAGATCGTGGATGGTAAGGTGTACGTCCGTGTGCCCAAGACCAAGGCCCCAGGCTCGGGATCGTCCACGGGCGCGAGCGCGTCGGCCGGTGACTCGGCGACGCCTGAGCCAAGCGTGACCAAGGTCGTGGATGGCAAGGTGTACGTCCGTGTCAAGAAGACGGACAACGCCAACGACGTCGTGGGTACCGTCAAGCCATCGTCCGACACGGGCACGACGTTCACGAACCAGGCCACCAACGCCCCCGCTGGTGCGGCCACCACGCCTGCTGCGGCCACGTCGTCCAAGTCCTCCACGGCCGAGTCGCCGACGGCCATTGGCGCCAACAACAAGTCGGAGGCTGAGGCCCAGGAGAGCAGCTTCTCGGCCGCCGGTGTCGCTGGTGTGATCGTGATTGGCTGTGTTGCCATCGCCGGTGTCGCAGTGTTCGTGAGCTACCGCAAGAACCAGCAGCGACAGCGTGACATCATGCAGAACGGTGGCATCCACGTGCTATAGAGACGCTGCTGAGCCCAACCAAGTCTTACAGTATCCAGGCAGTCTTCGCGTGAGAGTAGAGTGTAGTAGTGAGCAGCAAGTCGCTCCGTGCTCATTCCCTTTTTCCTTCATTTTATTTCTGGCTGGCCGAGTCGAAGCTTGCCGTTTTTGAGTCCACTTGCCACTTCGTGTTCGATCCTTTGGTTGTGCCGTACGAAAGGTGCAGCCTTCTTGCGCTCTGATCCGGTCTAGTTCACACGTCCCCCAGATGTAGCCATGTTGCCACGACATGGCTACATTTTTTGTATTTTGGCGTCCCTAAGAAAGACGTTTCTGGACCTTATCGATTGCGAACGCGGCTGTGGCTACGCTAGTGCATTGGGCTAAGGTGTGGCAGTGCTGTGTACTGTAGTCCCAAGTACAGGCAATACGGAAACGAGTCCTCACTCTCGAACTACAAGCTGGAAGGAAAAACCGAGCAGCGCCGCCCTATCGACTGATTTTTCACACTTGAGTCAGTTGACTGTCTGTAGCCGTCTGTCAATGCACACGGCGATAAATTTGCCTCCATTCCGGGAGGAAGCCGTTTATGTTTAGCCCGCTACCGTTCGTGCCTTGCGAGCAAGCAGTTCCTGCTCATTGTCCGTCCGAATCCACAATGGTTCTCACCGTCGCTGTCGCTCCAGTGCCGCGTGCGCCTGAGGAAGCACCACAGCGTCCCGGCAGGGACGCAGAGTCCACGATCGTGCAGCTCCGTCTCGGCGTGTGGAAGTATCGATTCTTGTGGTGGAGCCTCGTCGGGGTCTACCTTTTCGTCTCGGTGTACCTGTTCGCACAGTCCGCTTTTTACATCATCTCGAATGCGTGGTCAAACGCCGGATACTATGCGGAAACCTCCAGCTTCTCCCTCTGTCCGGCTTCGGAGTAGCCGCTGTGGTCCACGGCTACGTGCTCCTCCTCGTTGCCGACGCGCTGTACCAAATGGTGAGTCTGTCAATTCGAGCAAGAAGACTCTGCGTGCCAAGCGCTGAGCTTGCTGTGCCCATAGGCTCCGTATCGACACCTCACGAGGATGCAGTGGCGCAGTTGCCGTTCTCGTTGAGCTGGGAGTACTGTGGCCACGTAGCCGAGCGGATGAAACGGTACTTGCACGTGCAAGACCAAGGCTACGAAGTCGGGAAGCTCCGCCGCGACATCCTCCAGATCGGCTCGCTGAGTCTGCAGGCGTGCGACTCGAGTCGCTTCACTGTGAGCTACCATCTCAATCTGACATACGTGGCGCTCATCGCCGCGACGTGCCTCTCTGGTCCAGTTGTTGAGGCTCTTCGCATGCGTTCGCCCGCCCACGAACGCCTCGCGACGCTGGTTGTCGATCTGTGTGTGGACGCTACTTACATGGCCCTGCCAATGGCGCTCTACCAACCGTACATGGCAGCTTATATGGGCACCGACAGCGTGATTTTCCAGGATGACTACGGTGCGCGAGCGATCATGGAGCTGCGGATCCTGTTTGTGGCGTCGTATTTTAACCTGGCGGTTAAGATGGTACCCGTGATCGGGGTTTTACAGACCACCTGTAAGATCCGAGAGCTCATGCAGCGTCCGCCTCCGTTGGCTAGCGAGACAGGGCCTCACATGGCGGACTCGGTCATTAATTTGGCCAAGACTGGACTCCACCAAGTAAACCCTGAACAGACTCGCGTGCCACGAAGAAATGTCTTTGCTGGAGCGCGAAAGGCTGCGTCTCGCCTCACTAAACTCTCCATCACGCGTCTGATGGCGACCCCAGTGTCTCGGCCGTTAAAACTGCGGCTTGCTAGGCGTGTTCTCTCGTTGTTGATGGTTGTGTGGGGAGCAGTCGCCTCTGTAGCATTTTCGGTGACTACCCGGTCATCGACTCAGTGTCCCAGTGGCTGCCAACTCATTCTCCATCCGTGGTTTGAGCCATCACAATGCCGATGCGCCGTGCAGATGATCGACTGCCACGCACGACAAATCTACGGACGAGAAGACGAGATACGAGCCATCTTCACGGCCATGGAGAGCGTGGGTCTGGCCACGCTCATCTTCCTCCACTGTCCAGCGTTGGAGATCCCTGCTCAGGTGCACTGGTTTCGTGATCTGTACCAGTCGAGATCTACAACTCGTCAATCGCGTCGTGCCTGTAAGTGCGTCGTTGTCGAGTCGGTACTATCGTCGCTTGGGTATGGTGTATTTGGTTCGTACGAACTTGTCTGTGGTCCCTGAGGCGTTGTTGTCAGCGCCGTTGCCGAAGACTCTGAAGGAGATCGGCATCGTCGTGTCTGATCTGACCAGTCTACCTAATGAGTTGACGCGAATGTGGTCGAACGTGGAGACGCTGGCGTTGGATCACGACCGCTGCTCGACGTTCCCTTCCGTCATCAGTCGCATGAAGCTCAAGTCTCTGACGATGTACAACAACTCGCTCTCGACCATCCCAGAAGACGCGTTCCTGGAGAGCGCCTTCCAATACTTGGTCTTCAATCCCAACCCCCTCACGTCACACCCGAACATACTGGATGACACGCGACGGCTCTACGAGCTGCAGCTCCAGTACACCAATATCTCGTCGCTTGCGCTGAGCTGGAGCCAAGTGCTGTTCGCACCGACGACCAAGATCTACGCGCGAGGGTCTCCGATCTGTGACGACGGAGATAGGGAAGTGTCGACCGAGGAAGGCGTTGCGGTGGTGTGCTCGCCACTCTCTCGAAGGTATGGCACAGACTACACTCTTTCGTACTACCCTTTAGAGGGGAAGACGGAAGCGCGGCGCATCAAAGGCTAGAAATTGGCATCATGAATCAAAGATCAAGATCCCTCCCATTCAAATGGGTGGATCATCTAAGCATGTAGCCATGTCTCCGCGTCTAAACAAGGGACACCTGTCCCTTGTTGCGTAATTACTCAGTGAGCTTACCCGCTCTTTGCGGAATTGCCATCTGACCGGATCCCTCGTTGTGTGAAAATCCTAATTCGGGACATTCGGGACACACCATTGACTGGTTTTGGCTGGTGGAGGGCGACGCCCCATTGGCCTGGAGCTCCTCAAAGCGGCGGCCGATATTACTTCTCCAAACTCTCTCGAAGAAGCTCTAGACAAAATGGTGCGCGTGCATGGAGGGCGTTGGCTACGGTACACAGGCGCAGGGATATCTAATGTGTGTGTGATGTGGCTGATCTCCAGGCTGACAAGAGCAACAATGTTATGCGCGACATCAAGGTCGACAAGCTGGTGATCAACTGCTGTGTCGGCGAGTCGGGCGATAAGCTCACGCGTGCGGCCCGTGTGCTCGAGCAGTTGACTGGCCAGAAGCCAGTGTACTCGAAGGGTAAGCTTTTATCTTCACACTCGATGAAGTAAAAGAAAGACTGCCTTAACGGGCATCTTACCCGGGCCACCACCACCATCTCCGTCTCCGCTAGCCAGCTCACGCACAGCCACGAGAGTCTCCTGTCGTGACGGACGGGGGCTTTCGTGAGCTGTGCGACTGGGGCGATTCGTTGGTTCGTAAGCCGCTTGACAATGCTCCAGCGATGGCGTCGGCGTCATAGCGTGCTTGGTGTGCTTGATAACCGCGGCCTTTCTGGGTGCTGTGCGAGTGATCCTTCCTGTATGGAGAGGAGAGCTCGTGGAGTCCATCCCCGATTGCGTGCGCAATTATGAGTACAACCGGCGAACGACACACACTGCCCGATAGAAGATCGAGTCACGAATGCCGCTGCAAAGTTACGACGAGGTCGGCGTTCGTCTGGTGGAAAGATCAAGTGAGTTGACCGACTTGCTTCTTCGATTCGTAAATCCGTGTGCGAGCGTGCGTGCGTGCGTGATCGAGAGGCTTCTCGTGTGGCAATGCGGTCGGAGAATGGATGGCGTTGGCCCTGGGGGACAGGATTCTCAAGCAAGGGGTCAATGCAATCCGTACCAGGGGATTCTGACATGCTGTACTTTCTTGCCTGTAGCTCGTTACACCGTGCGTACCTTCGGTATCCGTCGTAACGAAAAGATCTCGTGCCACGTGACCGTGCGTGGTGAGCTCGCCAACGAGATCCTCGACCGTGGCCTCAAGGTCAAGGAGTACGAACTCAAGAAGCGCAACTTCTCGGACACCGGCAACTTCGGTTTCGGTATCCAGGAGCACATCGACTTGGGCATCAAGTACGACCCATCGACCGGCATTTACGGCATGGACTTCTTCGTCGTGCTCAACCGTGCTGGTGCCCGTGTGGCTCGCCGCAAGATGCGCCAGTCGCGCGTCGGTGCCCCACACCGTCTCCGCAAGGAGGAGTCGATCAAGTGGTTCCAGACCAAGTACGAGGGTATCGTGCTCGACAACTAAGCGTCCAGCTTAGCTGTCGTGGACTTGTAGACACCACCGTCTAACATTGGGGAAGTAAAATCCGCTTCGATTAGCCATTCATCAATCACTCCCCCGTCCGCTCTCTTCATCAATCAGTCCGCCAGCATCAAGGTCTCCTTCCTCATGTCTGTCTGTCCACCATTGCTCCGCCTGCGTAACCTCTTTGACGTTGCAGGAGTAACCGTAACCCGCCTGCTCAGTGGGGGTACAGTGGACGCGTCCACTGTGGCACCGCTCGTCTCGACAGCACCACCGATAACGGTATCCGATACTACGTATCCACTCGTCGTTTCGCAGCCGTGGCATGACCCTCGGCGTGTTCCGCATCTCGCGCCGCTCTCTCCCTTTCTCCTCTGTTGGCCTCCGCCTCCTTCACTCCACCAGCAGTACCAGTATGGCGTCTGCTAGCTCCTCGCTCAAGGAGCTCCGCTTCGTGCGCCGTCCGGACGACTTCCACCACCACTTGCGTGACGGCGAAGCCCTCAAGCTCACGGTGCCGCACGTGGCGCGCCAGTTCGCGCGCTGCATCGTCATGCCCAACCTCGTTCCTCCAGTCATCACCACGGCCCAGGCGCTGGCGTACCGTGAGCGTATCCTCGCGCACGTGCCAGAGGACCTTGCGGGCAAGTTCACGCCGCTCATGACGCTGTACATGACCGACAAGACCTCCGCGACTGAGATCGAGGCTGCCGCGGCCTCAGGCAAGGTCCACGCCGTCAAGCTGTACCCGGCCGGAGCCACGACCAACTCGGACTCGGGCGTGACCAACTTTGAGAATGTGTACCCGGCCCTGGAGGCCATGGCCGCCGCTGGCATGCCGCTGCTCGTCCACGGCGAAGTCACGGACGCCAGCGTCGACATCTTCGACCGCGAGGCCGAGTTCATTGAGCGTGTGCTCAAGCCGCTGATCACCAAGTTCCCGCAGCTCAAGGTCGTGATGGAACACATCACGACGGAGGAAGCCGCCAAGTTCGTGGCGCAGGCGCGTGCTAACGTCGCCGCGACCATCACGCCGCAGCACTTGCTGTACAACCGCAATGGTGCCGTACGGCCATGTCTGCTTCAATTATTGTCATGCGAATTATTATTGCTGACGCCCATGGTGTGTGTTTGATGCCTGTGCATGCAGCGATCTTCCAGGGCGGTCTGCGTCCTCACAAGTACTGTCTACCTGTGCTCAAGCGTGAGAAGCACCGCCAGGCGCTGCTTCAGGCCGTGGCCAGCGGATCGACGAAGTTTTTCCTTGGCACGGACAGCGCGCCGCACCTGCAGAGCAAGAAGGAGGCATCGTGTGGATGTGCTGGCATCTACACGGCCCACGCCGCCATGGAACTGTACGCCGAGGCTTTCGACAGCATCGACAAGCTGCCACTGCTGCAGGCGTTTGCGTGCGAGAACGGCGCCGACTTTTACGGACTGCCACGCAACGGCGAAAGCGAGACCGTGCTCAAGCGTACGGAGTGGCAGGTGCCGGCGAGTTTCCCATTCGAAGGCGGCTCGCTGGTGCCACTCAAGGCCGTCGAGACGCTCCAGTGGAAGCTCGAGTAGCTCCACGCAGTCGCCACCAACACAATATATGGCCGCGACAAGTCGTGAGTGCTTGTGTATTGGGCTGTTATCGCTCTCCCCCCCCCACAGGTCTCCGTCCGCAACTTGATCGCCCTGACTCCGCCTCACACGTGGTAGCAGCCCTCCACTTGGGGCAATCCGTTGGCACAGCGCTCACGGAACATTGACAACACGGCGCGTGCGAGACTCATCTGCAGGACCAGCTTGACTTCGGTCTTGCGTAACTCTTGTAGGTCCTCACGATGCTACTCACGCTTGGCATGGCTGTCACCGCCACCCGCATCTCCATCTCGAGTGTCATCTACCAACTGGCCGTCAGCGTGGCGCGCCGTGAATCGCTGGCTCTGGTTGCGGGCAATTTCTTTCTTGTGGTCACGGATCGCTGCCTGGATCGCGACGACTCGCTCGTTCGCCTGACGCTTCCAGCGACACACTTGCAGCATCAAGGTAACTCGCTCCTTCCAAACACTGACCAAGTTCATCGTGCTGCGTTGGCTTCGTAGCAGTGCGTTGCGGCGATGAAGCTGGTCCCACCAGAGGAGGAGCTACTTGTCGATGAGACACAATCTCTCGTAGTTCGTGTCGGGGGCAAAGAAGATGATCTCGTCCATGGCAGTGCACGTTCGGAAGTGAGTGAGGAAAATGGGAGGGGGGGGGGCTTCTTGATCAAACTCACTAACTGCCACAACCATAACGAAATCTTGATTTTTCATGAATGCGAACATGCAGTTTTGACGTAGGAAGGTGCCAATCCATCAAGCAGCACGCTTGGGCCGCACACCCACAAGCTCCACGAGAGCGCTCCGTAGCGTTCTCACTACGGAGAACAAGCCCATCGATCGCTTCGCGTGGATACGTCGTAGGCGGAGATCTCCGCTTTGAGATGGATGATTTGTCGGCGCACGCGTGACCGCTCGTTGCACTCGACGACCATGAGTCCACTGCCAATCGCCGTCTCACATCGCGCGCGGATCAGCCTCTCGTGCTCACACACGTCGTGCAGCCTTGTAGCAAGATCTTCTTCCTCTTGCTCGAGTCGTTGCAACTCGGTCTCGATTGGCCTCGGCCCTGACATCCCAGCAGCAGACGGAGACGCAGTAGCAGTAGCAGCAGACGCAGACCGAGCGTGCTTGGAGAAGTCCCGCATCAATCTGAATCGGGCGAGTTGGTTCTGGAAGAGCGCAACTTTCAGCGTCCGGAGCTCCTTGTACAACTCGCAGAAGTGGACCATAGCATCTAGACGCCAGCTCGCGACAGCTTCCCTGTGTGGACCTTTGGTTGTTTGCGGCAGCTCGTGCCACGATTGGAGTTGGTCGTCTCCACGAAGGAAACTGCGGTGCGTGGTCCACAGGTTGTAGTACGTCTCCGAGTGTGTATAGTTGTCTTGGCTCGAGATGAAGATGCGGAAAAGGGACCCCACTTCCTTCCAGCCCGAGAGGCTGTTGCCATCGGCTGCGATCTCACATAGAACGGCGCATTCCGACAGGTGACGCAGCGCGCGCTCGTAGCGAGTGACTTGGGCAGCCGTTGCCATGGCCCACAGTTGAGTTCTGCCACGAAAAAACGGGAATGAGCGAGCGATTGAGTCCAAGTCTTTGGATCATGCAGTTGCTAAATCTGAGACGCGGCTCGGCAAGTGTGTGTTGAATTGATGGGTTAAGGCGCTTCCAACTGAGTTTTACTTGCGTGTCGTTGTGGAAATCCTGAGCGGGTGCTGATGAAAAGGACGTGACGACACGCTCAGTTTGCGTGTTCTCCAGCACGCTCCTGGTGGCTCTTGAGGTACGTGACACCGAAGGTGACAGCCCACAATGCAAGGCCGTGCTTGGACGTTGATCCGAGAAGTGCTGCGACGGCCTCCAGTCGGGTTGGGCAGTACTGGGACCCACTTGGACAGTCGCCCCACTCACTGCCGGCGAGGAAAATGAGGATAAGGAGGTGCGCTGCGAGGATCAGGAAGAAGGTTACACACCCTATCAAAAACGCCATACAGTCAGTTGCAATCGGCTTCCACTTCCAAGCAGGGGCGCGAGCTTACAGAGGGCTGGGCGGTCCAGCAGGCCACGCAGCAAGGCACGCAAGTTGCAGCAGTCAGAGCTACAACAGTTGTTGCTGGCGGCGGGTCGAGACGTGCCACCCACTCGGCGGCCAGCAATGGTTGTGGTTCCCGGCGCGTGGGTGGCGTCGTGCCACCCGCTACGGGGTCCAGCAGTCGTTGCGTCTCCTCCACCTTGCTCTCGCTTGGCGCGTCCATGACGAAGCAAATCGAAGTAGGAGGAACTTGGTTTGATCCACAACGGTATGCATCTCGTGGAGGTGGGTGAGCTGAGCTCCGATTCGCACACCATGTCATTTCGTATGTTGTTGCCGTGGGGACGTGACACAGTATTAGTTGGTCTTCTTAAGTGACATCATGGAGAGAAGTGGGTGGACACAGCCAGTGGCGAGGAAAGCGTCCACAATGCATGGAAGATCTTTCAATGGAATGTGGGATGATCCTGGACTTGGCTACCTAGTGAACACAATCAAATATATCTATTCTTCCTATATATAGTATCTGGAAAGTCCTAATGGGATACATTTCCGTGTTTGCAAAATCGGTTATAGAGGGTTATCAGACTGATAAGAGCGTTTAGTCGCGGAGTATTGTGCGTTCAACCAGAGAAAATGCGATCGTTGAGAACATCGACAGCTGAAGCTAAAGGAAGGCTGGCGTGCACTTCTCTTCCTTCTTAGAATGCATGGAGTCTTGCCACTCGATGACGACGTCTATTAGTCGATGAGCCATCAGCTAGGCCGAAGATGGTTGTGTTGACCAACATGAGCTAGCCACAGCACGAACATCACTTGCAGTACAGTATCCGATGTCGCGGGCTTATCAAACCTACAATACTTCCATCGGTGCACCTGCAAAAGATCCATTGGCGCAGCTGCGCTGAAGTCGTCTTCATCTCAAGTGAGTGCCGCTGATTTTGATCTACTGACTTACTTCATCTCACTCCCCCCACACCTTCATTCACAGCACACACGACCGACACTTTGCTAGGTGAGCCACTGATCTCATCACATATAAAGATTCTCCACGCTGAGCAGCTTCTACAGTATGGAGCGCAGTTCACCTGCCGACGACCTGCGCTCTCTGGTTATGGCTGCCTTCCCCAAGAAGCACGCGCTGGTCGTGGAAGAACTCGCATCGAAGCACGGAATCACCACCAAGGAAGAGCTGCTGCGAGTGTTATCAGCGGACACTCAGAGTATTCATACTATCACTGATGCGTGGCGATCACGGCTCACGACTGCTCTCATTACCGAAGCTGCGGTGAGGTCTGTGTTGCTGCTGCCTCATGACGTATCCAGTTGGCCAGACTTCGGTGGGGTCGTGAAGGTGGGGTTGCGGCCAAACCGCGACGCCGACGGACCGACACTCCTAGTCATGCAAGGCGACCTCACGAGATGCCGAGCGGATGCCGTGGTCAACCCAGCCAACAGCCAGCTCACTCACGGTGGCGGGTTGGCTGCTGCCATTGTGAAGAAAGGAGGCGTCGCAATCCAGAAAGAGAGTGACAAGTGGATCAAACACAACGGGCTGGTGGAAGTCGGAGCTGCCATGTCGACCACTGCGGGTAAGCTGCCATGCAAACGAGTCATTCACACAGTGGGTCCCAAGATCGGTCGTAAGAGGCTGCCCACGGACGAGGAAGCGAGCCAGCTCCGACAAGCAGTCCGAAGTGCCCTGGTCGAGTGCACTCGACTGGGGCTCACGTCTGTTGCGGTCCCGGGGATCTCGACAGGATCGTTTCGGTACCCCGTGGAGTTGGGCGCGACCGAAATTGTGAAGGAATGCGTACACTTCTGCCGCGTAGAGCCGACGACCCCAGTGCAAATGATTCTCCTCATGAATATCGACGACATCACTGTCAGCGGCTTCGCCAAGGCACTCGAAGACGCTGCAAAGATAGATACTTCGGCGAAAGCTTGACTGGAAATTGAGATCCGTTGAGTTCCTTCCACGCGACTTCTTGACTATGATCTAGCCACTTGCTTCCACGTGGCTGGTAGCAGGTGCGACGGATGCTGGGGCCTGTTTCATCTGGAAAACGGAGCTCAGAATGCGCTGGGAACTCGACGCCTCCGTCTTCTCACTCGAATCCGCACGCGCTGACACGCCCGTCCCGACTACGCTGCCGCGGACGATGAGCGCTGTGAGCACACTCAAAAAATCGGAGAAATCACGTAGCACTTGGCTGATCCGGTAGCACGTCTTGCCGACATTGTTGTCACGCTGTAGAGGATCTTGGATGACGAGGATAGGATCGACACTGCTGCTTTCGTACGTCGTCAGTACCGAAGCGGTGCCCAGCGTGATTGGCGGTGGTCGATGTAATGGCGACAGTGACAGCCCGGTGTGAGGCACGGCAAGCGTTGTCGGACTGGTCACGAAACCCGCAGTGAGGGAGGCATCTTGACTTGAAAGTACCGAGATCTGGTCCAAATTCTGGCGAAAATCCGTGCCGTACCACTGCAAAAAGTCCATGAGCAGCTTTCCAAGCAAGAAGGATTCCGTCGATCTTGGCTTGTGGGGTGAAGAACGATTATTTTCGACTGGAGGCTTCACTTCTTGGGTCGATCGTCCGACCAGAACTTCCCAGGCGGCAGTCTCGGATCGACGCGGCCGTCGCGTAGGATCTTTTGTCGCACCAGCCATTAAAGAGGATTGCCGCAGTCGGGCTTGCCGGATGATTTCGTTGGCGATAGCAACTCCCTTGGCTTGCTGTGCGTGATACCGCGACGTGGAATTGTCGTGACCTGTTGTGGCTTCGCCTTTTGTGTCAGTGTGAATATCGACTGTCAGACTGCTTCCATCTTTTGTCGGGGTCTTGTTCAGCAGAGCGCCTTGTTCCCGTAACACGAACAGAATCATGAGCACGAGCCCGTATGATGATAAGCCGCCCACGTATGGATCGTTGAGACCACGAGTCGCAAGGAAATGCTTGAGTACCAGTGTCAACTCCCGTAATCCGTAAAAGTGGCTCACTAGCGTCTGCAGTAGAGTCGCACTCGCGATTCCGTTGTGAGTTGAGTCTCTCGGGTCGTCAAACGTGATATCGAAGGGTATTCGATGCAGTTTTGGATTCGCTTGATCGTCTGCCGAAGGACTTTTGACGGTCACAACCACTTTCACGAGCGGAATAGCAGCACGCGTGATAGCACTGATGTCGGAGAACATGTCGCTTTCAATACAAGACAGATGAGAAGCCAGCAGACTCACACAATCTTGACTCGTCGAAACACGATCAGCTGACGACGACCCAGCAGCACCAAAGACAACCAGGTCAACATCACTGTGGCCTCCATGAAGCTGGGTGGCAAACGATCCGTAGCTCTCCACACGCACGCTGTTGCCTGCCCAAACTCTTCGGATCTCGTCCTTAACCCTGTCGATCGCGATCTCTATAGCTGGTCTCACTGCCTCGGCGTCAGCTTGGCACTGGTTCGCAAACTTGACGATCTCGTCATGGAGCATGACGTGCATCATAGCAGTCTGCTCTTCGTACAGCCGCTGCAAATGGCTGAACGAGAACTTGTCTTGTTCGTCGTTCTGCTCTTTCATGCGTCTCGTGCGCTCTTCTTCCGTCATTTCAATCACGTTCTGCTGCCATTCCTGCCTCTCTTCCCACTCTTTTTCTCGTGTCATGGCTTGCACAGGACAGTTCACCAAGTGCTCTGCCAAGTCCTCTCTCGGGAAGATGGCACTGCATCCGAGCATGGCGTTGGGACACACGACGTCGTACGACTCGAGATCCATGGCCATGGATTCGTCCACGACCTGGTCCAGTGTATCAGGTACTTGGCGATACACACAGTGCTCCAAGTGCGTCTCCAGGTCCTTGAGCATGCAGCTGAACGTGCATCCGAACCAGCTATTGGGACACACGACCTCGTAGTCGTGGTCCAGCCGCGTGATCGTGCTCTGGAACCACTGCGTGTTCTTCATATTGTCCAGGAACATCTCGCGCATCATCGCCTGCTGCTCCTGCTCGATCGCGGCGATCGCCCACGCGCGTCGGCGTCGGATCTCTTCCTCTTCTTCCTGTTGCAGTTGTCTGAGCACATTCAGCCGTCGCGCACGCTCCTTCTCAGCGGCGTCGATCACGTACTGCGTCCAGTACGCTCGGTCATGGGCGTCAGCGTCGCGTCCAAAGTCTCCTAGATATGAAGACAGTGGCCTGGCGTGAGGAGAGCGGCGGAAATGGTACGGAGACGGCAGCAGAGGCGGCGACGGCAACGCGGCGAGCATGGAATTGCCGTTCTCGAGCTCCTGGAGGGGGATTAACGCCGGAGAGGACGGAGAAGAAGGCGGCACGAACGGCGCAGCGGATGCACGCAGGGATTTGAGGCTGTGCGCGTCATCTGGGTCACTATGGCGGCTCGTGTCGACGCTCAAGACGAGCTCGTCGGCGTCGTTTTTCTTCTTCTTTGGACGGCGTTTGCGCGGCCCAGAGTGCTTCTTCTTGGGCTTTTCCAGCGCCAGATCGTCGGTACACGCGTGTAGATGGCATGGAGAGGCTGTTGGATGCGGCGTATCGTCGTCCAGCAGTGTGGAGATCGTTCGCAAGACGCCGTCGTCCGTATCGTGGTCTGGTGCTGCCATTATTGTGGGAGGATTCTCGATGAGAAGACACCACTATTTGGGTTGGAAACCGGTATTTGATCCATCAAAAACCGGTATACCGGTATCTCGTACTTCAACATGAGTCCTTCCCAGTCAAATGTCGCGACTGGAGCTCGAAGTGGCTATACTAGAATTCCGATACGAGGCATAGTGTATATGGACATGTTAATGTCCAGCGTGCTAGAGAATCGATCTTCGATAGCAGAGAGCAGTTACAAGAACGCAGTGGAAGCATCCACACATTCGGTTCAGTAGAACTTCTCAAACGCCTGAGCAGCGCTCAGCTCGGCCACGAGCCGGAGTTTGGTCTTGTCCACTTGATAGGGCTCACCGAGCGGTTTGCTCTCGTTCTCGCCCTTCGTATCGACCGAACGGATTGGGATCCGGGCTGTTGCATTCTTTGCGAGTTGCTCTTCGCACCGAGTGACCACTTGAAGCAATTGGAGGCGTCGTGCGTTCGCTTGCGCTTGCCACGCTACGACTTGGCGACACAAACGCGGCCTCGAGAGCCACCGCTTTACACAGACACTAACTTGTTCTTGAGCAACGCGACGGCGGAGGATCTCCCAGTCGAACGAGCTCGATATCTTCATGCGCATAGTTGAAATCGACGTCCCCAGGAAGTTCAACAAGGAGATCGAAGTACAACGCCTTTGGTTGGGCCTCGCTCGAGATCTTGCTTGACGACGACGGCACGTCCGCTCGCGTACTGGTAGCGAACACATCGCATAGACGGCGGAGATTGGCAGTTTGCAACAGTGTGCGAATGGCAAGACCTGCCCTTGCTCGTGACGCTCCCTCCGATCGTGCAGCGAGTACGCGAGCCCAGCGAAGCTGGCGTTGCAGGAATGCAACACGTGCAGACTCACCCTTCTCCACGAGCACAACGGGAACCCGAGGGGCCGCGTCACACCGTGCACGAATGTAATCTTCCAACCAACGCAAGTTCTCCAACTTGACAACAAGGCGAACTTCCTCCGTATCCAGCTGCAGCCGGTGTGGGTCTGACACGGTCATCATCGAGACTCGTTGTGTCGATAGCAGACACTGGTTGGCCGCCGCTTTGAGCCAATCGCTCCGTATGCGCGAGAGCCCCGCTTGGACCTCTCGTACGTCCCAGAACAGTTCACAAATACGCGCCAGTGCGTGCAGTCGCCAAGCAACGAGAGCATCCTTGCGCGCGAGACCATCATCGAGGCCATAGAGGCGATCCCAGCCATCCCAGAGCTGTTCGTCGGGATTTGAGAGGGCGGCTTGTCGCTGGCATGGGTATTGGATGAATGTCCATAGCGCACCCGCCTCGTCCAGAACTGGGTCAACACAGCGCAGCTCGACTCCATTACGTACGACTTCAGTGGATGTCTGCGGCACGACTCCGTCGGAGACTGCACGTGTGATGCACTCAGAGAGACGTTGTGCCACTGCTTCGGCTTGAGCTCGAGAACTTGGTGTGGTCTGCTTCATCGGAAGTGCTCGGAGGAGAAGAGGAAATACAAGTCGAAATTCAATTCATGGCGGATGGCAGACAGCTACTGACACACCAACTGTCGCTTCCAATGTGGTCTCTTTACGTCAGTCGCATCGGGTTTGCGACGTGTGAGCTGTATAATACTTGTGCGACGACGAGCGCTTCACAGTCGACAGCGAACTGCCTCCGTCTATGACGTAGATGACTCCGCTGTAGCTCACAGCGAGACCCATGGGCCGTACGAACCTCGATTGCAACGCCCCGCCATCCCTGAGCCGCTCGTTCCGCACTCTCCAGCAATCGTCACCACGACGAAGGTGTTGAGGTTGACTGTGCGGATGCAGTGGTTATTTGTGTCGGCGACGTACAGTTCGTCTCCAGTGGGAGACAACGCAAGGCCACGTAACCTTGTCAATGCGAGCGCTTGTACCTGTACTGGGCTGGTATCCGGCGGTGCTCACTGAACCAGCGACTGCCCACGTCACGTGGGCCCACGTGGGCCACGAGGACGAGCCGTCGCTTGAAACACCAATGATACCGTGCTTGCGTGCGTTGAAAACCGTCCCTGTTGGAGTCACAGCGAGCGCACGGGGCAACTCGACCTTGTCACCGAAATCTTGCGCACGGAATCTCCGTAAAATTCCACCACGTACACGCTGTTCGAGCTGCCAGCTGCCACGTCGTAGGGCTTGCCCATGGAGGCTGCCGAGGCTGCACCGTCAACTGAGGACGAGCAGCCAGAACTGAGACTTGGCCACTGCTCTCAAGCTGGATCGGATGAGATGGTTGTTTGGTGAAACCGGTACGGGTACCGGTATCCCGCACTTCAACATCACCCCAACCATGAAACCCATCACTTTGCCACGAAACCGTATGAGGACATCGTGGGGTCGTGGGTTTCTCCTTTGTCTACTCACGTGTCGATCGAGGCCTCGTAAAGAGTGAAGGAGCGAGCCACACCAGGAGCATTGCCGGGTGTGGCAGATGGAGGTGTCAACAGAGTCCGCTGCGCTCCACCAGCATGTCGACAGGCGCACACTGGACGAACTTGCACTGGATGCGGCGACGTATGGCCACAGCACCTTCCGCGAGGCGGAGGTTGTGAGCCACCCGACAGGACTAGAGCGATGGTGCAGGGAACACAAGTGTCGAGCGAGATCCAGCGCGTATGTATGCAAGAGGTGTCGTTACCACCGTTGAGCTCTGCCATGACTCGTCATGGGGAAGATGAGGACGCTCCTCACTACAACTCGTCAAACGGCAGTCATTCCCGAATCTTCCTCGCGAGCCTCGAATGGCCTCTCCATCGAACGGACTGTCAGGTGCGCGTGTCTGCGTGCCGCTGGAGCGGAATGGTGGCAAGTATTGACGAATGATCACTGAACACCGTTTGTAGCCGAGTTCTCCAGTGTCAGCACTCCGACTCCCAACGCAGCTATGCAGCGCAACGAGCAACAGGACGGCCGTGCTGACGGAGGTCACGGTGAAGTTGCCCGTGCTCAAACTTGGCTGGCACAGGCACAGGCACGGGCACAGGAACGGGCACGGGCGGCCGCAATGATGTAGGAACCGCCCCAACCATAGCCGATGGCGATGCTACTGGGCAAAGGCCGTCTCGACCGGATCCAGCGCTCACACTCGCGCCGCGCACTGGAGAGGACAGTTTTCAAGCGCAGCGCTTTTTCAACGCTCCGGCCAGCGCCACTCAGTGATTAACTGCGGCTCCGCCATGAGATCCGTCCACCAGCGAGCGACAACAACGCTTAGGCAATCACCAGAACCAACATCAAGCAAACAGTAGGGACCTAGATTTTTAGCAGTTAACGTCAGACGCCGAGCCTGTGGTTCTCGCTTCAGGTCTGCGTCAGCCGACCACAAGTGATGAACTCAGAGTTGAGCTACATATAATACAATGGCACCAGCAGCAACACTACACGGACACGGGAGCCAACGGGAACTCACGAGCCAGTATGGACACTATCTTCGTCATTGGCACCGTTCGGCCACTGACGAGACCCCCGACGGTGCCATCCCGCACGACCCGGTTGGAAGCTATCGACCACGACGCCGTCGCGACTCGCATGTTCCATCCAATCATAGAGCTGTTGTATCACGGCCACCACAGGGTTGGATACCGGTATGTGATGATTGAACCTCCGGCTGATACCGGTAGTGGTTACTACCGGTGGATGCGTCCACGTCACATGCGAGTGGAGGTCTCTGTGAGTGACAGTTGTGGCCCTCAGCTGTATCAATCGGCTACATTCTCGATTTCGGTCTGGAGCACGGATGAAGCAGACCCCGCGAGATCGATTCGAGGCCGTGGCGGAACGTCTCTCTGAGTGTATTGCCAGGGCGGCTCTCGACGGTGTCGAGGCAGATCCCTTCCCACCAGTTGTGCGTGGCGAAATCGAGATCTACTGTGTTGACCCAGCCTTGAGAATTGCTGTTTCGATGTGGTCGCTCATCTGCGATCCTCGGCAGTCACTGTTCTCGCGGACGGAGAAAGACGACGAGCTTCTGAGCGAGTGGCGTCGGCTCTGTGGAATGGAAGGTGTGGCTATGCAGAAAGGAGCTTACGTGGCTTGGCGATTGCAGGCCCTCGGCGTTTCTGTGAGCTCTTCTGGGAGCAAAGAGAGGTGCGAGATGCGATCGCGCGGACGAGGAACGATTGGATGCAGACGTCGGTCCGCCAGAGCCTGTCGTCTTCACAAGACGCCTCCACAAGCGCCATGGACGCCTCTGACCAGCTGAAACTCCATGACGAGGAAGCACAGCTCGTGAGCCGGCTTTACAGCATCCGCGCCATGGAGAATTTCATCCGCGCAAGCTGTGACGTGGGGCCAAGGGCTCTCCTTGCGATCGTCGAAAGCGGAGCTCCAGCACTCGTTGCATTCCTGCAGCGCCAGCATCGATGCTTGAAGAAAAAGACTCATCATCGTGGCTTGGTGTTTCGATTCACAAACTTTGGAACAAGCTCTCCATTCGTCGTGTTCAAGTGTCCACTGTCGGCAAGCAAGCTTCGCCCAAGCACAATCGCCAGCGAAGGTCTTTCGAAAGTGATATACGTCGACGTCGATGATCCGGAAGGACTTCGCCTCATGATTGTGGACGATGTCTTGGAGCTCATCGTGGAGTGGGAGGACCTCCGTCGAGACCTAGCGCGTGCGCAAGCAGGTCCGCGTTTGCAGAGGTGACTTGAGAAGAGCAGCCTATCTCGCCAAGTCGAAGCGTGGCAAACTCGGGCGAATGCTCGTCTCTCCATTTTGCTGCAGGTCATATCGCGATCGAGAAAGAGCTGATCGCCATCCAGAAAGAGAGCGCAGCTAACGAGTCAGTTGAAACCTCGAGTTCAAGTGACCGCACGCCGTCCGATGAGATCGCTCGGCGACGTCAGACGCGAGCGAAAGTCCTGCTCGAGCTGATAGCGGCTCAGTCCATCGAAAGATTCTACAGACTCCAGTGCAAGCAAGTTACGACCTACGGCTAACAGGGTTAGATGCCGGTTTGGATACGGATAATACCGGTACTATCATGCACTTCAACATGAACCCATCAATGAAACCCATAACTTTGTGTCGTAACTGGGTGGTGTCGTACCCTTTGGCTCCCAATGAAGCAACGGATGACAACAGCATCATCTCCTGGCTAGACATACGTGAGCCATCCAGATGAGGCGAGATCCAGCCAACGCAAGGGTTGATACATCGCCATGGACGTTGTGTCTCGTCCTGAAGCCTGTCTGTGCAGCATAATGGAGGACTTCAGATAAAATAGTGGTATGCGCGACCTAGAGCACGATCCTGCGGATGCGTGCATTGGAATACTGGCCATCGACCACGACGATTGCTCCGGACGCGTCCACCGCAATGTCCGTCGGTGTATCAAAGCGAGCAGACAGCGCGCTTCCATCCGTTGAGCCGCTGGTTCCACACGACCCTGCGATGGTCCGTAGCGTATTTGTTGTCATTTGCAGCCGCCAGATACAGTGCTTGTCTCGCTCTACGATGTAGAGACCGTTGTCCGTCGAAGAAGACAAGGCGAGCCCAGACACTGTGCTGAAACCAGAGGCAAGCGTGGTCGCGGTTTGGCCGTCACTTGAGAGCTTACAGACTGCACTGGATGTGGCAACGTAAACGGTGCCGGAGCTCGACACCCAGAGGCGAGTTGACGGATGTCGAGTGCACAATCACCTGAGAGGTCGAATTTTGCACCTTGAGGATGCGGTTGTAGTACGAATCCGCAATAAAGACGTTGCCTGAGCCATCGATGGCAACGGCGCTTGCGGTTCCAATGTTCGCAGACGTGGCGGGACTTGGCGATGTTCTGGAAGAACCGCCGCCAGCCACAGTCGTGACATCGCGAGACATCGAGATGGCACGAATGCGCGCGTTGTTTTGGTCTGCCACGTACACGATGCCGTTGTAGTCGACAGCGAGTCCGCTTATGGTACGAAAAGCCGCCGTTTCCCCCTTGGCGTCGACGTATGCCCGCATACACAGTCGGATTCGTCGAATACACTACTCTCGGACTTGTTTGAGTCGATTCGATCTCGTAGACACGGTAGGAATCCGAAACATAGATGAAATTCCACCGGTCCACCACGATCCCCGTGAGCTCGGTCTTACTTGCGTACACGTACGTGACCGTGGAGACAGTACAGTACCCGATGCTGGTGCTGCCGCGGTTGGTGTAGGCGTTGCCGTGGTTGTTGTAGGGGTTGGCATCCATGTCGGCCACCATGTCGATGTGGGGGTCGGTGTCCGATAGTCAGTCGGTGTCGGACTCGGAGTCCAAGTCTCCGTTGGCTCGTAGTTCGAAGTGGGTGAGTCACTGGAGTCACGAGTCGCGGCATACTTGATTGCCGACACCAAAGCCGCGACACCAACGAACACAGAGATCACCTGGACCCGTATGGCGCGAGTAGCTTTGTTGCGCTTGTCAGCTCGCGACTGTATCCGACGGCCCAGCTGAAGAATTCGACCGTAGTCAACTGTCTTTTCTCCTTTCAGGTGGTGCGGTGTGGCTTTGGGCTCACTGGATAGCTGCGCCTTCACCGTCTTCCGTGGCTTGATAGCTCGGATGGCTGGCACTGTCACTCCTGTGGCTTGTGCGATCGCGACTAGACGCATACCTTCGGTTTGGAGGAAGCTGTCGATGGAACCGAGCGAACAGTACTCCGTGGCGATGAAGCCATGCGGATGCGCCAAGTGGTTGACTCCGACCAGCCTGCAGATATTTGGATGCTGCAAGTTGTACCAAAGCCCAACGACGACGTCGACACGTTCTCATTCCTGGTCGAGTGTTTCAAGAAGCTGCGCTGGGAAGAGGCAACGTGTTTCGTCAGAAATGCCGTGGATCTCTCGCTCGCGAGGCGGATGTGCTCGAATTCGGTTTCTGTTGTGTACCAGTCGGGCAGGTTGCGTATGAACTCCACCTCGTTCGGTGCCATCAACTTGTCTTTCATCGACTCGACAACCGGATCCAAGTTGTTCGTCGTCTGCTCGTTTGCTTTCGCAAGGAATGCCAACACCTCAAGCCTCGTCACTTCGTCTGCATCGTCCATCCGTTGTTCCAAGTCTGAAATAGATGGCAGATCCTCTATCTCGTCGAACGTCAGCGTCTTGACAAACACCCGGACGTGTTCTACTGAAGCGTGGACCTTCAGCCGTTTATTCTGGAGATGGTCACGCAGCACGACGTGCATGAGCGCGGACTTGCCAGCGACGGAGGCCACGAGCAATGCATAGCCGGCAATCTGTTGGAGGCACGCTGTCACCGCCGCTGTCTTTGCCCAGCGAGCAATAGGCGAGCTCGACTCGTCTTGAGTGACGGCTTCGATGACTCCTCTCAATCGGTTCATATCGTTGGACAGAGTGCTAATCAGAGATCCTCCTTCACAGTCGGCATGCTCCGTCTCCGCACATGCTAACGCGCCCGTTGCCTCTCGCACCAAGTCCACGAACTTGAACGCCATTCTCCGAGGACGTTGCTGGAGATATTAAACAGTCAAGCCGCCAGTCTCCGCGTGGCGTCTGTTCGTCGCCAAGAGGCGATCCGTCCGCTCGACAAAGGGGGTTTCATCCCTGCGTCCGCCAACGGCTCTGTGGCTTAGAGTGCCTGCATACCTGCTCACGAAGCGGCGTGCCATGAGTGGGCACAAATCACGCCCTTGACTTCAACGTACTGAATTTGTGGGAGCGATATGTGACTTGTGACGCTACGAAGGGAACCAAGACACGGTAATGTGTGATATGGAGCTAGGAGCTGAAGTGTACGGCATCTCTTGTAGTCCACAGTGTTTTTAAAATGTAAGTGTGCACTCAACAGCAAGCTAGAATGAAACGTTTTACTGATGCAAGCCGTTTAGTTGATCTGGCGCACGTAGTTCGTGTTGTCTCCCACGTAGATTGTTCCTGTGGGGCCCACCGCAATGCTGTTTGGGTTCGTGAAGCGAGCGTTCGAACCACGGCCATCGATGTTTCCACTATATCTGCACAGCCCAGCGAGAGTCGTCACTTGTCCTGTCGCCAGGAAAACTCGGCGAATGCAGTGGTTGCCACTGTCAGCAACGTACAACTCGTCTCCGGAAGGTGAGAAAGCGATCCCAGTGATCTTGGCGAACAGAGCCTGGTTGTTGTTCCCGTCGATCGCCAGTTGGGTTGGGTTTTCAAATCTAGCGTTCGTTTCAGAACCATCGACGAGCACGCGAATACCCCCCGCACCCAGCACTGTGACGACGTTACTTGAGCCGCTAGTGATGCTTCGAATGACGGCGTTGTCCGAGTCAGCGATCAAGACAGTGCCCGCGCTATCGACAGCAAGTCCGAAACCAGTGGTGAACTGGGAGCCTGCCAAAGAGCCGTCCAAATAGCCAGATGTGAAGCCCGCATACGAATTGGGGCTCGACACTTTTGCCTGGCCTTCCACGAACTGGTAGATCGATGCGTAGGCGCCGACGTACACTGACCCACTCTTTGATGCCGATACAGTTCGGACTGGTGCTCCTGACGAGATGACCTGGAACGTCGAGACTGTTCCAGTGTACGCCGCCGATGTTGGTGTTGGGGTGGCAGTGGGGGTCCCACCAACAACAACCTTTGTAGCTGAAGGTGTCGGCGTTCGTGACGAGCGAGAGTTCGAGCTCCTCGAATTGGATCCGATCACAAATCGCGGGATCAAAACACCCGCGATCACCATCACGGCAACGAAACATCCCACACACGCCAACTTCCTCCATGTTGCAGTTGTCTGCTGCGCTCGAGTTAGGCGAGGCGGGTACACTGGAGGAGCCGCCAAGGTCTGCTGCTGGTAGGGCTGTGAGATCATGTTGTAACCCACTGGCATCGCCATGGGGTACACCGTGAGGGATCCCTTACCAGTCATCGTTGTCGTCGGTACGCTAGACAAAGATGGCGGTGGTTACGAAGTCGGGTACGCAGTTGGGTACGCAGTCGGGTACGAAGAGGCCGGCGTTGCAGCATTGTTGACGGACCCGGCGTGGACAACTGCACCTTGAGCCGTGTTCACGACTGGAGCTGTGTACGAGCTCGCATGCGTCGAAGCCGCAGTCGCGGCATTCGACCGAGCCAGCGACCGCAAGCTCATCATCACAATCTGCATACTCGGACGCAGAATCGCGTTCCCGTGACATACATCCTGGATCACACTCCAAGCCTCGCGGTCGATCTGCTCCACGCCACGATCCGGCAAGCAAGCATCGCCGCGCTTCTTCGTCTCCAACAACTGCTCTGTGATGTACCAGTCGGGTGTCTCGCGGCTCTTGTCGATGATCTCGCTGCTGGCAACGGCGAGTAGGCGTTCCTTGATCGACGTTGTGAGAGGATCCAGTCGAGTGTGTGTCTCTTGACACGCGATGAACGCCAACGCCTCCGCTTGCACCTCCAGGTCTTCAGTGTGGGACGCGTTAGCTGCTTGTTGAACGAGCTCCGCCCGACGCTGCGGGTCCAACGGCGTCTCACGTGGCTTAATACGGAGCGTCTTGACTTCATGAGCCACAGCGTCCACTGCTGTGTGGGCTCGTTCACTTGCTTCGTGCAGTTGCTCGTGGAGCAGCGCCTGCATCACACTCGACTTGTCAGCGATGATGGCGAGGTGTAGCGAGTGGCTCGTAATCGCGAGCAGAGCTGCGTCGGTGTCCGTGATGCTGTCTCTGGCATCTTGGATCTGGAGGACGAGGTCACGGAAGCGCTCTAGATCGGCTTCGACGTTGCCACGCAGACACTGGAGTCCGCCGCCCGCGACAGCTCGTTGTGCTTTGCCCAGTGAGGAGGAAGCGTCTTCTAGCGGCGAGCTCATGGAGGCGTGGCCGTGGCTTCAGTATGTGTGATGTTGTGGAATGGTCGCTCCCATCCCTGTATGCCTTGGTACAAGAGCGTAGCCGCAGTCTCTTGGTCGCGCTAAGAGTCAGCGAACCCAGTCGTCGATTGATCCAAACAAAGCGCAAGTGTCTTAGATCCACATCTTCACACAGCAAGTAAGATGAAGCCTCCGCATGAGCAGCTTCGTCTTTGGATTGATTCAACGGCTCGTGTCTCTTGGCGCCTGAAATAGTGGAGACCCACAGTCGCACACCCCAGGTCGACGGTTGCGTTTCTGGCTTCGTGGAGAAGGGAAGCAGGTGAACAACATAACATACTTCATGGATAGGAGCTAGCGAGCCACGCTGCTATTGAACTGCGTCGAGAGACCAACGAACCGACGACTGACCTCGAACTGCACTGGTGATACTACGGTACTGGAATGATACTAATAAATACTCTGCTGCATGTCATCCTGGACCTCAGTGGACGGGCTGAAAGGGCTGGTGGTGGAGTCCGATCAACGACGCGGCGGCCAGGATCTCAATGTCCTTGAAGCTGTTCACGGCCGGGTCCATCCGAGTCTGCATGGCCATGACAGCCTGCGACCGCTGGGCCAGAGCCATCCGTAGCTCCTGACTGAGCTGCGACGCCGTCTCCGTCATGGCCGCTGACACGTCGTCCTCGTCGATCTCCGAGCCGTCCTTGTTCGTGCGCTTGCGTTGCAGCGCGACGCTCTTCTTCTTCTTGGGGGCGACTTCGTCCATGTTGGCGGGCATCGACGACGGCGCCGGCGATGAGTGCATCTCAGCCCACGACCGCTTGAGCGACGACACGGCCGACGACGGCTCCTCAGCCATAGGTGACGACGGCGGCGATGCCTCGTCCTCGGCTTCTCGCTGGGCGATCAAATGCTGCAGGTTTGCAGGCACGTCGAGCTTGTTACCACGTGGGCCGCCACGGCCCGTCGACAGAAAGTTCTTGACCTCGACGCCGGACTGGCGCAGCACGGGCTGCCACAGGCGCTTGCGCGCGTTCGTGAACCAGTTCGAGAGCTGCTTGACCTCGATCCCCGCCTCCAGAGCCAGCTCTTCCTTCTCCTCTTCACTTGGGTACGGGTGCGCGAAGTGTTCCGGCGAGAACATCCACGCCTTGAGCACGTTCTTGGCCTCGGCGTTGAGCGTGCCTCTGCGTGTTCCCTTCTTGCGTTTCTTGGCCTCTTCCAGGCTTTCCTTCTTCTTCTCGAGCGGTGATGTCTCGGGACACTGCGGCACGCCAGGCAGGTAGTGTGGACTCTCACAGTGCGGCATCGACAGGTAGATGTGCGAGAGTCCGTGCGCGTGGCTGTGGGCGTGGGCGTGTGTGTGGTTCATAGCGACGTTCTCCTGGTCAAAACCACGCGCTCCAGCAGCCAGCGACGGCAGACGCAGCTCCGAGCGGCGGTGCGCGATGGCGAACTGCAGACCGGGCAGCTTGGACAGCGTCGTGGGCGAGAGCACGGGCTTGGCGTGCTCGTCGGCGCGCGAGTCCGTGGATGTCGCGGGCGACGCGCACGGCGACGCCGGCGCCTTGTACGCAAACAGCGGCGCGGAACTGGTCAGCGCCATCCTCGGTCTCCTTGGTTCTTCTTCTTCTTCCTGGTCGCGAATCAACGAATGACAGGCAGAGAGGCGCAGAGATCTGATGACGATCTGGGACGCGTGCGGGGACGTGGGACACGGCGCTCCGAAACAGAGAGACTAGAGAGACTAGAGACAAGAGAAGCCGCGCTTGATGGGCGTCCAGTGGACGGCGGCTGATGGCTTGGCGTCGAATTGCGGAATGGCGCGTTGACAGGCGAAACACACGGTCGTGTGGTGTTGGGTTTTGTATGGAGAGGGAGGGATCTGCCCAAGCGGCAAGCTCTCTCAACAGACAGAGGAAGAGTAGCAGGAGGCTAAAGGGCCGCGTCGACGGCTCGGGTGTGGAGAGAGCGAGAGAGTGAGAGAGCGTGACGAGTCAGTGCGGCGCTTGGGTCGCCGTCCGTCCGTCCGTTCGAGTTCGCGTTCGATTGATAGCCATGCACGCAGAGAGATCCTTTCGAGAAAGGGGGTCTTTTTGACAGGCAAACGGTTTGAAACGGATGAGAAGGAATTTATTCGTGAAAGATTGCACGGATCGCCACTGGAAAAGAACACAGACGCATGTAGTTTACGATCGATGGAAAGATTCGGTCGGTGGTCACAGCATGTTGAAGGTCCGAGACTGCCGATGGTTATCAAAAACGGATGATGCAGAAGAGCGAAGAAAAGAAGAACGGCGGAAGCGTCGCCTCTCTGAGTGGGTGGGGGTCTCTGGCCTTGGGACGGTCGCTGAGCCTTCCATGCCTGCCTTGTTTTTCGAGATTTTGGAGAGGCCAGTGGTTGCAAAATGATGCGTTTCAAATGGAGGAGACCCCCTTCCCCTACAGCTCCGTTGATGTGGTGTATGGCTGGGTATGGCGCGCGTCCGTCCAGGCGACTGGAGAGCGTTTGATGCAGTTCGGAATGAAGCGGATAAGAGAAGAACGCTCGAATGATTCGGAAGGTTAGGGTCGTTGAAGCGCCGCTTTACTGGTGCCAGTGTGAAAATGAATATGGGCGGTTGCTAGACGCGCGACCGCGACAGTAGAGTAGGTATATGCACTTCCGCGACGCTTCGAAGCACATGATAACCGCCAGAGGGCGCGGCTATCTGAATCCATGTTGCTGTTGAAGCGCCATGATGATTGATACTAATGGCTTCCAGCCATCCAGGCGGCCGTTGCGAAGGCTGTCAAGAGGCGGCGGTTAGAGCTCGCATTTTCAGATGCAACGGCCGGCAAAGGCCTGTTGAAGCCACTCACGTGCAAGTGTAGGTACGCGATCTACATGCATAGGCGTCGCTTGCAGAAAGATGC
The DNA here is from genome assembly GCA_023334995.1 of Pythium sukuiense. Classification (NCBI taxonomy): domain Eukaryota; phylum Oomycota; class Peronosporomycetes; order Pythiales; family Pythiaceae; genus Pythium; species Pythium sukuiense. The sequence continues at coordinate 14,484 of JAADVL010000075.1, read as the reverse complement.
CAAGAAAACGCCGCCTCTATCCACAGTGATCCATGTGTGCAACACATTGCCCATCAAACTGGCCGTTAAGTTCGCATTTGGGTGTTTGGGCTAAGTGCGAAATGGGTTCACAGTCACACTAAGTACGCAAGTGGGTTAACAAGATGCATGCTTCACAACACGAGAAGGATGCGACCACCACGCCATACGCGCTCCAGAGCTGACGAGTCTTCACGGTCTTCAACAACATGCAGCGCTACTACCGTGTCGCGCTGTGTCAAGCCTCGCGAGTGTCTCGTGGTGCTGGCCGCGAGAAGTCTGGTCTCCTGGTGCCGCCTTTCTCGCGAGTTAACGCCTCCTCATTTCTCATCAGCAAGTCGCTCCGGCACCACCAGATCCGTGGCTTTTCCTCAGCGACTGCAGTCGATGTGCCAGTGCCTTCTTGTGGCGACCTCGTCATGGAAGTGAAAGTCATCGAGTGGCTCAAGAACCCAGGCGACGCTGTCGCTGAAGATGATGTTGTGGCTCTCCTCGAGACTGATTTGTCCACGCCATTGGCCCTGCGCGCACCATTAGGCGGACGCTCACGGAACAGCTCGCTGGTGTCAACGAGAACGTCTGGGTGGGGCTGCCTCTCTTCCGGATTGCTCGTGAGCTCGAGACAGTGGCCGCGGAGGACTCATTGTCGGGAAGCGTTCCAGGTGCTTCTCCTGCTGCTGCTCAGGTATGGAAACCGCTGTATTGGATGGACGGATGCAATGAGTAGGCTGAGATTGATCGTTTACTGTGTTGCTCTATGTGTGTTGATGGTATTGTCCGACTTGATCGTAAAAGCGGTCTACGCGGCAGCCACGCTGGTTGGCCGGGTTCAGGGCAGATTCTACGTGCTTGGCGCCCATATCTCCTCGTACACAGCGATTCTTCGTGCTGCGTATTGCAAAGTCGACGACGACACCGCAAAGGATCTTCTCCAGGACTCGCTCAAGGTCATCGAGAAGAGCGAGAAGGTCACCTCGCAGCTGGACACACCGTTGGTTGGTCGTGACGAATTCGCACGGGAGTTCCCTCGAACTATGATCGAGGGAGAGGACGCTGAATCTCCTTGTAGTATTCGGTACGTTTTGTTCGTGTGACTGCAGTACTCATCGGGGGGAATGATTTGTGTACTAAAACTTACTCACGTGACCGCAGCGTGACGTGCACAGTCAGCGGTCCGAATGGGAACGCTCGCGTGTTGGTCGACGTGACAAAGGGCGTACCGACGGATGAATACAACCGTCTTGTCGTGCTGTTCGCCGGCAGGAAAGAAGTCGTAGCAATCTTCGGCCACTGAGGCTGCGATGTCTACTGTTGGGAGGTTAGCAAATCCGTGGGTTGCTTGGATCTGTGGGTTGCTTAGATCAGTCGCGGCAATAACAAAATAGCATCATCCTCTGCTTCACGAGAGATCGCCATCCACGCACGACTTCAATCATCAAACAACACAGCACATGCAGCACGTCCATGACAGAGCACAGCTCCACAAGTGGAGACTGTCGGGTGAGTTGCCTTTCTCACTAAGTACGCACGTGGGTTCACACACACTCTGACACGGTGATTAGCAATACCAAATCAGTCCCCAAAACCTCACAATCGCGGAGCTGTTCATATGGCGCGTTACTGTATTGGCCCAATTCCCAGCTCCTAACGTGACAACTACGATGCAGAACTCGGTTCGCGCCATGTTGCGTCAGGCTGCGCGTGTGGCGCAGGGCACCAGCGCCAAGGACGCTACCTCAGCCTCCGCCGTCCTGGTGATACGCGTCGCGACAACTATCTCGCGAGCTAACCCTTCGCTGCTGCCAAACAAGCAGTACATACGCACGCAACTCCGCGCCTTCTCCTCGGTGGTCCCTGTGAACGTGCCTGTGCCATCCATGGGCAACTCCATCTCGGAAGGTGTGGTCGTCGAGTGGCTCAAGAACCCAGGCGACTCCATCGCGGCCGGCGAAGTCGTCGTGAATCTGGATACCGGTACTGACAACGTCGCCGTGGACGTGCGCGCGCCGTTTTGTGGCACGCTCGTGAAGCAGCTCGCTAGTTCCAACGAGAGCGTGTCAGTAGGCCCACCACCCTTCCATATCGCCAAGGGTGACGTCACTATTGGTCAGGTGAGGAGGGAGTTTGCTGATTTGGCAGTAGGCCGGGACTGACCGTTCGCTGTTTTGAACGTTGTGGATGCCAATCTTGCAGGCAGGATCCAAGGGACATCGTGACTGGCGTTTCCGCTTCCTCTTCGCAGCAGGCTGCGTCTCCGGTGGACTTATCGCTCTGTATGTACTTCTGTACGCCATTCTTCATGCCATATTTTGCAGAGTCGACGATGACTTGGCCAGCATTCTCGTCGAGGAGTCGCTGGGGATCATCGAGACGAACGAGAAGGTGGCATCACATCTGGGCACACCGCTGGTCGGTCACGAAGCATTGGCGATCATTCGCCATCGAGAAGACCGCGCAAAGATCGAGGATGAGGATGCTGAACCTTCGAGCATTTAGTAGGTTGTGTGTTGTTTTTGGTTCTTCAGGGATGACTAGTGTACTGACGTTGCTCACATGAACACAGCCTGATGTACAAACTCATCGGCCCGAAGGGTGACGCAACTGTACTCGCGGAAGTGGCCAAGGACAAGTACAACCATCTCGTCGTGGTGTTCGACGACACGAACGACTTTGTGAAGATCTTTGAACCCGAGCAAACCCCAGTCACAACTTCAACGCCCCTCGGTGATAGTGACAATTAATCAAACCACCCGTCAACACAGTCACCGTTTTGCTTGCGATCATCCAAGTTGCGAGCATTTGCTCGCCACACAAACACATTCCCTTCCATCCGAGCAGTCAACACATCCACGCCTCACGTTGCAGTTGAAGCATGCCATCCCTAAGTTCGCACCTGCTCCCTCCACTAAGTACGCTCACAGGCCTCACATGACGTGGTCCACACTGAGCGCCACAAATGGTGTGGTGCACATGTTAAACAAGATCACCGGTTGTCCCTCGTTCAACCAGCAGCTCTGGACACCGGAGCCGCTCGTCTTGTGCTGACGCCGAGAGGTGCCTGACTGACGAACCCCACCTCATCCCTCCAGAATCCTCACCATCATGCAGCGCTCGTCTCGTGCCGTGCTGCGTCAGGCCGCCCGCGTGGCGCGTGCCGCCGGCGCGAAGAACGCCGCCTCGTCCGCCGGCCTCCTGGCGGCCCGCGTCGCGACGCCTGTCTCGCGCGTGAACGCCTCGCTGCTGCTGAACAAGCAGCACATGCGCACGCAGCTGCGCGCCTTCTCCTCGGCGGCTCCTGTGGACGTGCCTGTGCCGTCCATGGGCGACTCCATCTCGGAAGGCACGGTTGTCGAGTGGCTCAAGAACCCAGGCGACGCTATCGCCGCTGACGATGTCGTCGTCGTGCTTGAGACTGACAAGGTGAGTGTCGATGTGCGCGCGCCGTTCGCTGGTACGCTCGTGAAGCAGCTCGCTGGTATCGACGAGAACGTGTCGGTCGGTGCGCCGCTGTTCCAGGTCGCCCAGGGCAACGTCGCTGTCCCAGCTGCGGCCCCTTCCACCCCAGCGGCTACGCCAGAGCCTGTGGCTGCCGCTCCGGCCGCCGCTGCCCCAGTGGTCGCTGGTGAGCCAGAGACCGTCGTCGTGCCGTCGATGGGTGACTCCATCTCGGAGGGCACCATCGTGTCGTGGCTCAAGAGCGCCGGTGACTCGGTTGCCACTGACGATGTCATTGTCGTCATTGAAACCGACAAGGTCAGCGTCGATGTCCGTGCGCCAAAGTCGGGTGTGATCCAGGAGGTGCTCGCCAACGTCGACGAGGTCGTCGCCATCGGTGCTCCTCTGTTCAAGCTCGTGCCTGGCGCTGCTCCTGCTGCCGTGGCTGCTCCTGCCGCTGCTGCTCCAGCCGCTGCGGCTCCTGCGGCTGCGCCTAAGGCTGCCGCCGCCCCAGTCAAGGCCGCTGCCCCTACCTCGACCATCATCAACCCGCTGTCGTTCAACGCTGACCGTGTTGTGCGTCGTGAGAAGATGAGCCGCATGCGTCTCCGCACGGCTGAGCGCCTCAAGGAGTCGCAGAACGTCACGGCCAGTCTGACCACGTTCCAGGAACTGGACATGACCAACATCATGAACCTCCGCAAGACGTACAAGGACGAGTTCGAGAAGAAGCACGGTGTCAAGCTCGGCTTCATGTCGGCGTTCATCAAGGCCTCAGCCTCGGCGCTGCTTGAGGTGCCAGGTGTCAACGCCATGATCGACGATGCCCACCAGGAGATCGTGTACCGTGACTACGTCGACATGAGCGTGGCTGTCTCGACCCCGAAGGGCCTCGTGACGCCTGTGATCCAGAACACCGAGTCTATGAGCTTCGCTGACATCGAGAAGAAGCTGGCGGAGCTGGCCGAGAAGGCCCGTGCTGGCAAGCTCACCCTCGAGGAGATGACCGGCGGCAACTTCACCATCTCGAACGGTGGCGTCTTCGGCTCGCTCATGGGTACGCCGATCATCAACCTGCCTCAGACGGCAATCCTCGGCATGCACGCCACCAAGATGCGTCCTGTCGTCCACAACGGCCAGGTCACCGCGCGTCCGATGATGTACCTCGCGCTCACGTACGACCACCGCCTCGTCGACGGCCGAGAAGCCGTGACGGCGCTCAAGGCGATCGCCGATAAGGTGGAGAACCCAGAGCGTCTGCTCTTGGACCTGTAAGACAGATATTACAGGGGGCTCGAGATCCCAGCCACAACTAAACCTGGTCAATAAAACCACACTACTGCTGCATTCCCACTCTTTCCATCATCCCCAACAGACGACACACCAACGTAACGTGGCGGGTTCATGGCCATCGACGGTGGGGTGGCGTACACAGTACGAATAGAAGAACAATATTGGTGTAGATGGTGAAAAGATACCCTTTCATTCTCCCTAGGAATCTTAAGTTGCTACTGTCGAGAGCGAGCCCACGCGAGTGGGCACCGCGCGACCAGAAGACACTTCGTGGGGACAAGTTTACTCGTCCTTGGAAGCGGCGTAAGCCTTCTTCTGGGCGACACGGCCCTTGCGCTGCGCGAGCGAACGCTTGGCCTGGCGCTTGTACTTCTTGTCGAAGACGTGCTCCTTCTTCTCGGCTGGCGATGGGTCCTCGCGGATGGCCTCGTGGACCTTCTCGACGATCTCCTCAATGTCGTCACCCGAGATGCCGGCGGCCGTGTACTTGGAGTAGTGCGACGCAAGCATGTCCGGGTCATCCTCCTCGAGCTCCTTCATGTGGTCACCGACGTGGACACCCATGATGCGGTCACGGTGGACCTCAGCATCGTACGACTTGTCGTCACGGTTGTAACCTGGGAAACGCTTCTCGTTGTGCGGGATGTCGAGACCGGCATCAGCAGCACCCTTGAGGGCACCGAACACACGGTGGCCCGTGGTCGTGGTGCGGAGACCGACATCGAGGTACGCGCGGAATGGGCGCTTCTCGTCGGCAACCTCCTCAACGTAGTAGGTGCGGCCGTTGGTCTCGGTCTTGACGATCTCACCGGTCACATCCGTGTTGCCCTCGTAGTCCTCATCCAGGCCGAGCTTCTGGAGCACACGACGGCCCACAAGCAGACCGGTCGCGTAGGCGGCGGTGTAGTTCTTGAGGCCGAGGTTGTAGCCGTAGCGTGGCAGCTCACTCGAGTAGGCCGAGGCGAGGATCTTGTCACCGTCGATCTCGGCGTACGCGATCTGGCAGATCACCTGCTTGTTGGTGATGCGCACAACAAGACGGTACTTTGGCGAGTTGTACTTGTTCTTGTCCTGCGTGATGAGACGCTTACGGGCGCGGTAGTCCGTCTTGCCCTCACGGCGACGACGGAACTTGACCTGGAAGCGCTTGAAGTACGCCTTGTTCTTGGTGACCTTGACGAAAGCCATGATTACCGTGGGAAAGTTTCGGGAGTGCTTTATCGGTCGCCCCCACAGTCGAGCAGCTCCCCAGGAAAGGCGGAGGAGCTCCAAGAAACATTTGACTGGACCAGCATCCACCACCCAATCTCCCACGTATCACTATAGACGGGTGTTCGAATGACCAGTTTTGTGTGGGAGGATGTCTTGTACCTGCTAGTAGAGGTTTTTGTTTTCACCAATGCATGTAGCGAATTTAGATTTAAGGGGATATGATTGGCTAATAAAATGATAAAAGGGTATTGGGGAAGATGACTGGTTCGAAGAGCAGGGGTGATTGGTTGGGGGTGTGGTGGACTCCAACACCAAGCGCTCAAGTCCCGAAGCACTTTGTTTGGCGTTTTACCTAGAGCAACAATGGTGAGTGAATGGACGTATGTATGCAGCCTAGTGGCGGCTGTGGGCGTGCACGCTGTCTGGTCGTGGATGGGTACGCGTGGGCGAGTATCGGAGACCTTGGTGGTCGGCGGGAATGGCGTCTGCACGAGCAACGGGACGATGAAAACAGGACGACGGGACGGACAGTTTGGACGGCGAATGGACAGCGATTAAGCACAGATATCCAGCGTCCAGTGTCCGGTTGAGAGCGTGTGAGACGCTGTTGTCGTGGTCGACGGCTGGAGGCAGTGATAGGATCCCGTGGCGACTGAGGGAGCGGATATCGGATCGAGCGCGTACCCATACTGCAGACAGACAGCTCCCGTGCATTATGGCTGCCCGTGGCGAGAAAGGCGGTTGTCTGTGAGCCGAGTTGCTGACGTTTGCCCATGTGTGTGCGACAACAGACCTTCTCCCGTTTTGTTCAGATCGGCCGTGTTGCCTTGATTAACTATGGCCCAGACTCGGGCAAGATCGCCACGATCATCGACGTCGTCGATGAGAACAAGGTGCTGGTCGACGGCCCATTCTCGGTGACCGGTGTCAACCGTCAGGTGATCTCGTTCAAGCGTCTCGCTCTTACGGACATCACCGTCAAGGTGCCACTCCAGGCTCGCGAGAAGACCCTGAAGAAGGCTCTCGCTGCTGAGGGTACCGTCGAGAAGTGGAACAACTCGACCTGGGCCAAGAAGATCGCCAACAAGAAGACCCGTGCTTCGCTCACTGACTTCGACCGCTTCAAGCTCATGATCGCCCGTAAGCAGAAGTCGGCCCTCGTCAAGAAGGCTGTCGCCGCCGCGCGCAAGGCCTAAGTTAGCGTCCAAAGTGTCGAGAATACAACACGGTGCCCAAACTCTGTCCTTGGTTGGAAGCGCGGGGACGACGGGCTTCTAAACGCGGGAAAATGAATCGGATTCGAGCTCTCTCTGTTGCTCCTAAGTTATCACTAGTACGGGATCCCCACTGCTCTTACAGTGTCCTCGCCGTAATCCATAGCGCCTCCACCTCTCCTGGAGGATGCGCTACACATGGCCGTACCATTTGAGCTCGTAGTGAAAGACGAGGGGCTCTCCGTGAAGAGCTCACTGGAGCCATCACAGGGCAGCCATTCCGACGAGCCACAGTCGCCACCCCTACATGTGTAGCAATAGGAGGAAGCGCATGCCTCCTCAAGGCATCCCATGAGCAGTCATGGCTTCCTCTCGAAGTACTCGTAGCTTCATGGAGCTCCATGAGGAATGAATGTTCAATGCGGGGTCTCTTCTTCCATCCGCTAGGTTCGTCTTAGGTACGATATCCGCCGCTAAGTACGTCGCCCAATGCCGACAGCCCACGTGACAAGACCCAGACAGGCGGAATCCGAGCCAAAAGCTCCCTGACCGACTGGCGCATTCGACAAGACTCTCTCTCTCTCTCTCTCCTTCCTCTACGAAGCCCCCTCTCCACGCACGCAAGCACCATGTTGATCAACTACATGCTCTTCTGGATGATGATCATCGAAGGCGTGATCTGCCTCGTGATCAGCCTGCCGTTCGGCCAGGGCGTCTCGCAGGCGATCATCCGCTTCCTCAACAAGACGCTCGGCGGCAAGGACTCGGTCGCATCGTCCATTGGCACCGTGCTGCTCGCTGTCGTAGCGCTGCTCTTCCTCTGTGAGTATTACCACTGTCTTGCGCGTGCTGCGCTCTTTCGTGTGAGCTGATTTTGTGTGGATTTTGGATCTCGTAGCCGATGTGAACACGTGCTACAAGTACCACACGGAGGACGCGATCCTCAGTGACGGCATGCGCATCCGCTTGATCACGGCGCAGCGTGACATGTACATCTCGGGCTTCTGTCTCTTCCTGTTCATGCTGCTGCGTTTGGTGTACCACTCAATGGAGACGAACCTCCGTCTGGAGAAGTCGTTTGGTGCCATGAAGAAGCAGGCCGAGGGCGCCTCGACGGGCTACAAGAAGCTCCTGGAGGAGAACGAGATCATCACCAAGCAGCTCGCCAAGCTCAAGGAACTGGTCGGAGAGGAAGGCGAGAAGAGCGGCGAGAAGCCACTGGCGAAGCTGCTCGAGGAGAACGCGCAGCTGGCCAAGAAGCTGGAGACGGTGGTCAAGGAGCTCAAGAGTGCTGAGGCCAAGGTCGACGTGGTCAAGAAGCAGGCGGAAGGCCAGAGCGCTGCGTTCATGAAACTCATGGACGAGAAGTCGGTGGCTGACAAGCAAGTGGAGGGCAACAAGACGCTCGAGATCAAGCTCAAGGAGCAGGCCGACGAGATCGCGAGCCTCAAGAGCGAGCGCGACTCGCTCAAGACCCAAATCCAGGACTACGACTTCATGTTTGCCGATGCCAAGAAGAAGGCGGATTAAGCTGCTACAACCACGCGAGTACAGTAGCTAGCTGCCTTGCGAAGCCTCACATCGCTAGCTGCATGCCATGGCGATCGCCTGCAGAAAATGCACACGTTTGGATCATGTTCGAAGTGACTGACGGAATGTCTTCGTCGTTGTACCGGTATCTCTTTGGTTGGATGGATCATTGACTTCAAGTGAGACCAACACTCTGTTGTTGAGAAAGTACAGCCACAACAGCAAATGCCGAGCGTGAGGAAGAGGGAGAAGACGGAGAAGGGGATCGTAGAAGTCATGCAGCGAACGGTGCCATCACCCTTCATTCGTTTCTGGTCTTTTAAACCCAGTGTCTTCTCGTGGGGCTGCGTTTAGTTCAACAGGGGGCGGTAGGCACCTTCCATCGCCACTGTGGCGTCGGTCTTCGTGAAACGACGGCGAACAACCAGCAGCGCAGCGACTGCGACAACGGCGCACACTGCCACGAGCGTCGGTACCATCTCCGTGTTCGACGTCGCCGTGTTTGCATCGACCGCGGACAACTTCAGCTTTCCTGACGACGTCACGTACAGGTTGACAGTGAAAGTCCACCTGTTGACGATGCCGCAAGCCGTCCACGCCTCAAGTGTGATAGTGGTCACTTTATCCTTGAAGAGGTGCGTCACTTGAGTCCCAGACAACGGATTCCACAAGCGCCAACCCACTGAAGCACTCTCGCAATCAAGCTGATATCGCCAAAACACGAAGGTGGACGATGAGCCTCCAAGCTTGTTGGCCACCGAGACGTCGAAAACATCCGCCAGTGCCACCTTGTAGTTGCACGAGCTGCTCAACGTCGAGCACGTGAGCGCACGGACGATCTGCGTGGTCGGCACTAATCCAGGTGGCTGTCCGTTTTGAATCGTGAGCCGAGTGAACACGTTCTTGGATTCCGCCACAATTGCCGACTTGATCGACATTGAAACGTTCGCAATCGACGGTCCCACGAGGACAAGACACTGGTGGAAAACACACGTCTCGTTCGCATCACCGCTGCAGTATTGCATGCTGTAGTCGTAACCACACCGGTAGTCGATCCAGTACTCTTGCAGCCGAGATTCGTACCTCCCACAGCGTGAGCATGCACTGGGCTGTACGAAGACATTATCTTGGCAGGCCGTTCCATCTCGCGCCTTTGCCTCCAAAGGGTTCGTCACACCTCCCTTCTTGAAATCAGCCTCGAGCTCTGCAGTGGTGAAGATCGTCTTGCTGTCCGCAGCAGTTTTCGTGACATAGTCATTGGCAAAGAAAGTCTTGAGCTTGTAGTCTTCGTAGTCGCAGCGCTGCTTCGCGTTCGCACTACTACTGCACGCATCGTTCGTCGCGTTCAACTGGACATTGTAGAAGTCGCTCACAAGTTTGGCGACCTTGGCAACGTTCCCTGTCGTGAGCTCTGCCGTGGCAACCGACGCCTGGACTGTCGTGTCCCGAAATGCTACCGGACACTGCGTTGTGCGCTTGGGGCGGTAGCCGTCGACAAACGCTACGCAGCCTACACACTTCGCTGCTGGGTTGGAGTAGTCGTACGCTGTCAGCAACAGATCGTACTTGCCGTATGCCCCCATCGCCAGCTCGTCTATCTTCGCCTTGCTGTTCTGACGGTAGTCAAGCCACACGTACTTGTTTGTCACGTTCTGCCCGCTCAGTGTCGTCGGCTTGAAGTTTACGCGAGTGTTGTTTTGGCCCAGATTCTTGAACATGTCAGTTTCCGTTTGCGGGAGATCATTTGGAATCATGGCCTTGGCTCCAATGTACTCGTACACGGTCGAGTACACCGGCGTCATCGTGACTTCGATACGAGGACCAGTCGTGAGCTCGTTCGTGTTGATCTTGTTCGCGACGTAGTTATCTTGAGGATTCGGCACCGGAAGCCCACGTCCACTCGCCAGCTTCGACAGTCTGCACTGGGTCAGGTTGTCCTTGTTTGTCACGACGAAGCCTCCCATTGTGTTCCACACACATGGACACGTCGCTGGCTTCACAGACACACACTTCTTCCCTTTGCCAGTGTCTTCGATCTGAGACTGTGCGGAACAGGTGCAAAAGCAGTCACGTGAGCCCGTGGAGTTGACGTACTTGACCGGGATTCCGTCTGCGAGCTTGCTACAATAGTTAGAGCTCGTGATCTTGAACGGGTTGTACAGGAACAGATCCACGTTTGTATCCAAGGCCACGGTATTCTGGTAGCTGCCGGTGCAAGTGCTACCACCTTGGCAGAACTGAAAGCGAAACGTGTTGGAGATGTTGAACCGGTTCTCATACTGAGTGATGACTTCGTACGACTTGGGGTTGTAGACAAACGAAATAGCAGCGATAGGCACTGCGGTCCACGACGTAGGAGCCTGCTGCAGCACGCGGCCAAACCGAGCAAACGATTGAATGCGTGCGACTTCGTCTGGCTGTACTTCCTCTGACAGCAGCGTTGCCTTGGACACGGAGCTGCTGCCCGTGCACTGGTCTTTGATGAGCATCGAGGCGATCGTCAGCTTCTTCTTGAGCCCGTTTTCCACGTACTCGAGCTTGGTTGTGACTAAACTGTCCACCCAAGCCTCGATGACCGCGATGGCGCTCGCGTTCAGACACTTGGAGATGGCCACGACCACTGTCGCCTGTCCCGAGTTGTTGACGGCCTCCACCACGTCGCACTTCATCGTAGAGCTTCCATACTCGATGGCTGCGAGCAAGTTTTGCGGCACAGGTTCCACTGCTGCTTCGCTGAAGCTGAGGCGGCTGTTGGCGTCGACGGCGAGAAGGTCGCCGTTCAAATGCACGAGCGAGGCCGAGGCCAGCGTCACCACGAGGCACAGCAGCGTACACCACCACGCTGCCACGGCGGTCGCGGACACACGCATCGCGACTGGTATCTTCACAAATGAGCGGTGATGCTGGCTTTCCGTGTTCATACAATGCCTCCTCCGCACGATCCCCATGGATCTGGTGTCTCGTCGCCTCGGCGACCTTTCAAGATCCTTCTATCGGCCGGCCGTCGACTACCGGTATCCTTTCGGTATATTCGAGTCCACTGTATCAACATGCACAGGTGTACCGTACCTAGATCCCTCGCTACTAGTGGTGTTGTTGCTGCATTTGCTGGAGTCGTACTTGGATCATTTGCAGTTTCGATGCTGAGGAAATGGACGAAAGCGACAGCGAGGATGCCACCGATGACACCGACACGGACGACGCGACGGACGAAATCGATGAGGACGATGACACGCGGCGAAGCTGGCTCGGCGTCTCAATGCGTCTGTGTTGTTGAGGGAACTGCACGTGGATCCGCATCTGCCAGCTCGTTTCGTCAGGTGAGTACGAGCTCTTGACGTCGCACACACGACGGGTGAACACTCGCACGAAAACGTTTCGGTTCTGCTTGAGCAGAGGCACAATGAGCATACAGAACGCGTCTTTGACCTCGCGCGTCATATCCTTGAGCTCATGTGTGGTGCCGGCGTCTTCATCTCGAGGCGAGTCACTGTCAACAACAGCCTTCGTAGCAGTAGCGATACGCTTCAGCCAAGCCGAGACGCTCTGGCGCTTATCGAGGTCATGGGTCCAGTTTTGAAGGATGATCGCCACTTCCTGGGACTCAATACCGAATGGTGGTGGTGGCGGGGGTGGAGACGACGCATCGGTGTTTTCTTCGCCCTCTTCAAACCACTGAGCAAGCGTCGCCAGGACACTACGACGGATCAGTCGCACATGGAGGGCGAGGCCCTTGACTTCGAAGAGGTGTCGCCAACCATCCACGAGCTGCAGCAGCGTCACGAGATCCGTGAGTAGCGACGGCGATGACGACGTCGACAAGATGCGCATGGCACGTGGGTTTTCTTCACACAACAGGAAGCAGGTCTGCAGACGCCCGGCGAAAAGTTGCAGTTGGGAGAGGAAGTCGTCCAATGATCGGATCTGGGTGGCCAGTTCCGACCACGAAGAAGATGTAGGCGATACGGCAGCACGCCCTCGATCATTAGCTTGGTCTTCTGCGGCCATTAGCTGCTGTTCGAGCCCACATACTTGACTCTCCAGACCACCATACTGATCCTGGAGTTTCCGAAGCTCAAATCTGGCCGTTCTCCCTTCTGCCACCTCGGTCTCGAGACGTTCATACTCCACCTTGAGCTTGTGCAGTTCATCAGCGACAGCGTTTCGCTCTGTCGTCGTCTTGTGATGCAGCATACGCAACGTATCGATCTCCTGTCCGCGAACGTCGTGCTCCTTCTCGGTCAACGAGCGAAGTTTGACGAGTTCTATCTCCTTGGCTTCCACCTCGGCTTCCAGCTCCACGATTCGAGCTCCACTAGTCTCGACCTGTTGTTGAAGAAACGCGCGGGCTGCTTCTGCTCCGTGGAGTTGTTGCTTCAATGCCTGAGTCACGTCTGCACTCGCACGGAGCTCGGCTTCGAGACTAGCGCGCGCTACGTCCCAACTTGCGAGCTTCTCTTCAAATGCAGAAGTCTGAAGTCCTGACCGCTGCTCCAAGGCGTTTTTCTTGACTTCAAATCGAGCGAGCAACTCTTCTTCCAAGCGCTGAAGGTTCTGCTTCAGTTGTTGCTGCATGCCGATCACCAAACGGCGCTGCTCGAGGGCGTCCTCCCGGTATTGGTCGAGCCCTTCACGTTGCAGAGCTACGACTTGCTGTGTACGACTCAGCTGCTGCCGTGCGCTTGTCACCCGGCCTTGCGTCTCCGCCATGGTTCTGCTCTTCTCCGAAAGCGCACGCTGCAGTGTCTCGTTCGTAGTCCGAAGTGATTCCATCTTGACGGCATTTTCGGCTGTCGCGTCCTCGAAACTCGTCAGTAGTGTCGTCAGCTCCTGCTGTAGCTTTTCTCGTTCACCTAGCTGGGTCTTCATACGCGCTTCTTCTTGCTTTGCATGGGACCGCAACTGTTCCTGCGCTTCTGCTCGCACAGACTCGAGCTGCTGCATTAATTCCGCCCGCTCGTTCGTCAGCGTCAACACCTCCTCCTTCATCGTGTCCTCCTTCTTCTGCAGTTCTTCTTGTTGAGCTTGCGTCCGTTCTCCTTGCTGTGTAGTCTCCTCCTTCACCATCTTCAGTTCATCACGCAGCTTCTGGATCTCCTCCTCAAACTGCGTCGTGAGCTTCTCCACAGTCTCTGCGTGGATGGCCTTCAGCTCGTCAAGGCTTAACGCTTCAGCCCCCTTCAGCCTCATAATCTCAAGCTCTAGCTCCTCCATACGTTTCTTCTGACCCGCCAATTCCGCCGCGTGGGCCTCTGCAATCTCGGCCACTTGCTTTTCGTGCATCTCCTTCATTTCTTCACGGACTCTCGTCACAGTTTCTGGCTCCTCTAGAGACGTTTCAACGCCTTCATCGTCGATCTTAATAGCTTCTTGGGCCTTCTCTTCTTGGAGTTGCACTTGTTGGTTCAGCGCGTCTCTCTCAGCCTTGACGACACCCACTTCGGCTCTCAGAAACTCAAATTTCTCCTCTGAGAACTTCATTTCACGCTCGAAATCACGCTTCGCCTCGTGCAAAACAGCGATCTCGCGCTTCATGTCTTCGCACTGCAGCCCCCACTCGTTCCGCTCCTGCGTGATCACCACGTCCTGCTGGACCAACTGGTCAGCTTGAGCTTGGACTTGCTGCTTCAACGCAAACACACTAGCCAGCAGCTCCACCTTTTCCTTCGTGATCGCCTCTACTTGCTTCTGTGCATCGTGGACATCCTGTAGCGTCGTCTGTGGCTCGTGGTGCTTCTGGTTGTCCTCTTCTTCCGGCTGCGGGACTCCGTTTTCGACGTTT
>JAADVL010000749.1:0-15587 GCA_023334995.1 Pythium sukuiense | reverse complement strand
CTGTCGCCCTGTGCGTGATACCTTGTTGAGGTGAGCTGGTTGATAGACCAGCTTAGGAAGCTCCTCAAGCAGGTCGAGAAAACAAACTAGTGCTGTGCACTCCGGTAGATGTTGTACCTCACTTACGCCGCTTCATCTGAGCGAAGTAGCACGGGCGCCACAGCGAGAGACTCCCATCGAATGGCGAGGAACACGAGTTCTGCGAGCCACGTGCGCGCGTAGGCTTCAGCGAGATACGAGAGCGAGCCACCGAACATGACCGTCGTGGTCGAAGTCGAGGGATCGTCCTGGAAGTGGAACCAGTAGAAGATATCGCACCACGCCTCACTCTCGGAGAGTGCCGCCTTGAACACCGGCAGGTCGATCGTCTTCATGCCGATCCGGAACCCTCGTCCACGATCCGCGTCTTCGTCCACACTCCGCACGAGCATCAGCGTCGTCCGCAGAGCGGGATGAGTGAGGTTCTGGAATACTCGGGACTTGGTCACTCGATCGAGCACCAGCGCGTCCTCGCCCACGCGCTGGACGTGCCGTAGATCACACTGCAGGCCTGGTGGCAGCAGCCGCTTGAGCTGCGTGGCGTCGCTCAGAATGTGCCACATCTTGTCAGCCAGCAGCGCCGCCGACTGGTGCTGGAGCGTCTTCTGGATCGTGAACTTGATAGAAGACCCTGTCTGGCACCGGAAGTCGCTCCACCCGAACACTTGGGCACCTGAGAAAGGCTGCATACGGGAGCTCTCGAGCCGTGCGCAGCCGATATGCCGCGTCACTTTGTTGGCAAACGCCACAGCGTCGGTTGGTAGCATAGGCGGTGAGGACATCGACGATGACACAGAGGAGCTGCTGTTCGCAGGGGAGGCGGACGCTGTGCTCGTGTCGTCGTCGCTGTGCACAGAGTCCAGGAGATTCTGCGCGGCACTGCGGAAGAGATCGCGCTCGAGCACGTCGAGCGCCATGGCACGATTAGCCTGGCGTAGCTTCTCGATCTGGGCTAGCACGTCTCGGTACTGAGCCTGGGCTAGCTGCAGGCGCTCGCTGGCGTCGCTGCTGGAGGAAGAAGACGATGATAGAGACAGCGGAGAGGACGACGGAGAGTCGAGGACCAAGGGGAACCGCTGCTCGAGCCGCCCCTTCTCGGCTTCGAGTCGCTTGACCTGCAGACGCATGGTCTCCATAGTGTCCTGTCGTAGCACATTAGCATGGGTTCGTTAGCCTCGCGTCCATTTTGTTGGTGTTTTCATGGCGTTTTGTTGGAAACTCCATTCTGTTGGCGCTGTGCTTTGGCCGTACCTTTTTCAGCTGACTGCGTTTCCTGTCGCGCGCGTTACGGCGCTGCTTGCGGGTCGCTGACGTGTCCGCGTCGTCGTCCATCACGCCAAGCGTCTGCTCCATCTTCAATAGTGGGTCCGTGCTCAGCGTGAGCACGCGTGGTAGCGGCTTCGGGGTCTCCATTTTCCTACGTTGGACGCGCGAAAGGACGAAAAATGTTGGCGAAGACGCTGGGAACGTTGGTGATTAGACGCCAGTGCAATCATCGATTGGTCGAAATTGGAATCCTTCAACTAATATGATTGGCTGAAATACCAATCAATGATTGCGCTTGGAAGGTGTTTCCAATCATCGAAAAGCTCCTCAGCTGATCGGCGCATCAGATGGAAACTGCCGTGAGATCTGATACTGTATCTAATCCGGTTGCGCGACGCCGTCCGTGCTCGCGAGGATCTCGTCGACGGCAGCTGCAGCTCCCACCAACAGAGGCGTCGGAGGGCGCAATCGCTGTCGCACTCGCTGTCGCCAGTGTTGGTGTTCGAAGAAATAGTGCACACAGACGCCCGCGGTGACCACAAGGGGCAGTAGGAAAAACCACGGGAAGGAGGTGGTGGTCGGTGGCTCGGCAGGGGCCGTCGTGGGCTTCTCGCTCCGTGGCTCGCTTGGTCTCTCGCTGGACACCGTGGGGTTGGAGGTGTGTGTGGTTGCAGTTTCTCCACTGAGCTGCATGCTCTCGCTGATGCGTTGGAAGAACCCAATGAAGCACTTGTCGAAGTAGGTGTCGTACCACTTCAGGACGCTGGGATGGACGCCGTGGAGCTGCACGGCCTGGCGTTTGAAGACGTTGATACGACGTCCCAGCGCCAGGTAGACTGCAGGCAGCTCACCGTGAGGGGCAGCAGCGACGTCGCATCGGTAGACCGTCTTCACGGCAGCGACGATCGAGTTGCGGATGGAGGAGCAGAGACACTCGGACGCGAGGGCCTTGATCTCCTCGCGACTGTCGGAGGAGGCGCAGTTGGTGCGTTGTGCGAACTTGTTGTAGAGGCTCCTGTACTCGTCCACACGGTTGAGGTCCGGCTGAAGTTGCAACGCGCTGAGCAGCAGGATGTCGTACGCAGTGTTGCTGCCGACCAAATCATTCGTGAACCACTGTGCGATGGCTGAGGATGACGCCTGAGGACACTGCTTGAACAGCGGACGCGACGTGTTGCGCTCGTAGCCGGTGACTGTTGAGGCCAGCACATGCAGCACGCATACTCCTCCCAACACTACCAGATGAAGGCTGGCGAGCATGGTAGGCGTGAGGAGATAGGAGACTGAGGGAGTGGATGAATACTCGTTAAAAAGAGTGGTTTCGACCATCACACGTCGAGAAGGAACGTGACGGGAGTTTCGTTCTAAATGCAGAGTCACGTGGAATCAGGACACCGACGGAGTTGTGTTGCCTCCACACGGAGGACACGCCTGTCATCCTCCTGCATTCAATCTCGAGTGGCAATGATGCTCCCCCGTTCCACGCTCCTCCCTTTGCTGGGCATGGTGGCATGGTGCGCTCAACGATCCAATGCGTCAGTGGTATCTTCTGCGTTCGAGCAGTATCTCAAGATCGAGACCGAAATCGAGCGATCCGCAGCAAGGGGGCCAGACGACCGCGCGTCTGACGAGGCCGTCACGGCACTTCGTCAGCTTGGGTCGAGCTGGTATCAGGTCCGAGGCCAAACGGGGGGTGGGACTAATAATCGTGGTTTCGAGCACATGAAGTATTTCTTGTGGATGGCTGGTGGCTACAACAATCCCCCCACGACAACCCAGCAGGTGATGGAAACGGCGAAGGAATGGATGTGTGTCTGTTTAGTGGACACTGTGCTTGTCTCCACAATGGGATCCAACGCCGAACGATGGCTGGCAGCGGATTCTGACCACTTGGAAGACAGCGAGAACCATCAAGCGCTCGCACGTGATATCAAGGATGCTATCGCGCGTTTCCACGATGAGACACAAATCGAAATTGCGCTCGAGCTTGGAAGACGCAATGAAGTCGCCCTAGCCAAGTACATGGCCTTCGTCGAGCGTTGCCTGGAAGAGGCTTGATTGATCGACGATAAGATTCCTCATCCAAGCCGTAGCAGAGACCTCGGGACAAGTCAACCAACGCACAGCTACAATGATACACGTTTTTTAATTTGTACTTCTTGAAGTATTTGTCTTGCGGTGGTATCGCAGACCAGTCAGCATACTATAGTATGGCGGCAAGAAGGCGTCCACGATCCCGCAGTAAGGACAAGTCGGAAATGAGAGATTGGAAATCGCGTTTGGTCAAACTTGTCAATCCCTGCCTACAGCATCCGATATCCCGACTGGTATCCTGGATACCCGTCACACGTGATGTCGCCAAAATCTACTCCAATGTCCTGGTGTACTTCAACGGGCTACAGTATCGCGTCCTGGAGCGTTTGCGTAATCTGAGAGCGCGACGTCGTCTGTGCTGGCAATGATGGGGTTCACTGCAGTTGTAGCGGTCATGGCTGGCGGTGGCAGAGCTTGCAGGAGCCGTAATTCTCGACGTTGTTGCTGTTGCTGCTGGGCGTGAAAGTGGTAGAAAAGAAGTGCGCAAGCACCCGCCGCGAGCGCTGGGAAGAACACCAAGAACCACGGTAAGTCGTAGAACGCCACGTCATAGTCTGCCCACGTTGGTTGCGTCCGCTGGCTTTTCGGGTGCTCGTACGTTGTTGTCGTCTCAGTCCGAACGGCTGCGGCTACGCGATCAATTTCCTCGACGCTTGCTTCGACACGTTGTAGGAACTTTGTGAAGCACTTGTCCACTAGCGTGTCGTACCGCTTGAGATCGGTGGCGGTTCCGTGGAGACCCACGACCAAGCGTTTGAGCATGTTGACGCGATGCCCCAGGGCCAAGTAAATCGTGGTCAACTGTCCGCGGGGAGCAGTAGAGACATCACACGGATAGACTGCGTGTATTTTCGAGATGAGCTTGTTGCGGACTGATGAACAGAGACAGCCGCGCGCGATGGTCTTGATTTCCTCGTGACTGTGCCAACGATCCACGAGCGTCTGCCATGGAAGGCAATTCGTTCATTGCTGAAAGTTCTCGTAGAGAAGTCGGTACTTGTCGAGGCGGTTGCCCGCTTCGTCAACGTGCGGCTGCGATTGCAATGCGGTGAGCAATTGAAGCTCGAATATACCAATCGGCTCGCTCCACACTTGGTAGCCATTTATTGTATCTTCGTAGGGCGGCTTTACTCCCAAACAGTGCTGAAACATGGGGCGAGAGGAATTGCGCTGGTAGCTTGCGGCAGGGGAGCTCATGACAGAGAGTAACACCCAGAAGAGGCCAAGAGCCTTCAAGACACTTGAACGCGAGAGGATGCCCATTGTGTGCGTTCGATGCTGCGAGAATGACGAAGAGTCACTGCTCTTTGTTTGACTGCGACACAGGAACAGACAGGGGCGAAAAGTCGCGGCTCTTGTGTTTGTTGCTGTCTTACCCAAATTTTACCATGAAGCTTCTTCGCGTGGTCGCTGTCGCGGTTCTCGGAGTGATCGGGTGGCGCGCGCACTTCTCCACCGCGTGGTTCATCCCCACGGTGAAACAGTACATCGATATTGAGCGCGAAGTGGAGCGCTTCCTGGCGACACCAACGGAGCAGCGCAAAGCCGAACCAGTCTTCACAGCACTTCGTCAGTTGCGCAGAAACTGGAGCCGATTTCATGGACTTGAGCATCTGATGCACTATCCGTGGATGATGAGCGACCAACAAAAGAAGCCCGACGCACCGGTATCGTCGACCCGAGTGCTTCAGATTGCCAAGCAATGGACGTGTGCGCGTTTCGCCGACTCTCTACTCGAGCACTTGTTCACGAAGTACAATCTGCAGCGTTGGTTGGACTGGGAAGGCGAGATATCGCGAAGCAACGACCCCTTCCACGCGTTCGCGTTGGATGCGGAGGACGCGATCGCGCGCTTCCACGAAGCCACGCAGGTTGAGATGGCGCTCTCACTTGGCGAAAATGACCAAGTTGTGCGGCTCAAGTACTTGGAGCTCGTCCAGACGTGCATCGCCCGTGACTATTTGTGAAGAGCCTTCTAGACGCTCTAACGGCCATACCCTCCTTCTTATTGCGACTGATCCGACTTCGGTACTCATATGATACTTAGACGTCTAAGTGTCTGCGTGTTCACTGACATGCGTTTCAAAAATGGACGCATGTGAACTTCAACAAAGGAGCTTTTCGAGTGACTTGAATTCTTCACATCGACGGTAACTGTGTCGCCCAAAGTCATCGGTGAAAAGCGTCGTGGATAGTGGTGGTGGTGAACTCTCCCAAAGTGGCAAAAGAAACCCCCGCATGCCACCGCTCAAATACTCTGCCACTTTAGTGTTCGTCGAGAGGCGACATTGACAAAGAGCCACCGCTTGTCAGTTAGTCGCGGTTCTCGGCCATTGGTTTCTTAGCAGGCCTTGGAGACATTTTTTGTTGAGGTCTTTACCAACAACCATTATCAGCCGGCGCCTCTCACTAGCAGCGTGATGTTTGCTGTTTTTCTTGGCGTGATGTCGTGGCGTGCACACCCTTGCACGCAGGAATCGTGTCAAGAGTACACTGCCGTCGAGCATTAGATGGAGCGTTTTCTAGCCACGCCAAAACAACAACGCGCGTCCGGACGAGTCTTCACCGCGCTCCAAGAACTCGCAGCGAATTGGCTTCAACAGCCTCAACCAACGAAGTCTCAGCGTCAACCGTCGAAGCGATTTCAGCACTTGACGCACTACCAGTGGATGATGGCCGATCGCGATGACAGACCAGGTCGGCCAGCGACTGCCAAGCTAGTGATGGAAACGGCCAGGCAGTGAGCGAATGCGCGTCTGGCTGACTCACTGCTCAGACAAGTTGTCGAGCTCAACATTCAGCTTTGGCTGGACTTGGAAGGCGGGCTATCAAGTAGCGGCGAATCCAACGAAGCACTGGAGCTGGATATGAAGGAATCAATCTCGCGGTTCCACGAAGCCGCCCGAAGAATGGAGATCACGCGCTCGTGCGGTGAAGACGGTTAGGTCGTGCAGTCCAAGTACCTGGCGCTCGTTCAGAAGTGTATGCCAGATTTCTTGTGAACTTCTGCGGTTTTGCTTCTGCCTTTGTTGAAACAAAAGGCTCGAGGGAGACTCACAGCTTGAATCCTAATGCTACTCATACAAGTGATAGCTTGTCCGATGGCACTTTTACCGCCACACCTCTTTGCTCCGTTGGATGTGAGGCTCAACCAGCAACCAAAGAGCGCACGCTCGCCATGTCCACGCGCTCGAACCTCTTGCGAGCGAGCTACTCGTTCAAAGTGTCAGTGGCTGTGTCAAGACAATTCCAAATCAATCCAATACACTTCAGCACACTTCGTTTTCGTATCGGATAGTAGCGGAGCAGCGACGTGGTCACGTGGAGGCACTTGCTTGCGCCTGTTAAACGCAATTACGATTCCCAGGGACGCTAGCAGCTTCGGCAAGCTCCACGACAGCTTCCTACCCATTTGGGAATCCTAGTCCGGGTGAGCGACGCCGTCAGTGCTGGCGATGGTCTGCTCGACGGCAACTGCAGGTCCCACGGACGGCGGTAGGAGGCGTAGCATGGGCTGTCGCTGCCGCTGCCACTGAAAATGGCGGAAAAGAAGCCCGCACGCGACTGCTGTGATTGGTAAAAGCACCACGAGGAACCAAGGGAAGCCGATGCCCGCTCGCTTCACTGTGGCTGTCGCGGTGGCTCTCGGAGGTGTAGCGGTCGTAGCACCACTGGCGAGCTGGATGCCTGCACCCACGCGCTGGAAAAACTGCGTGAAGCATTCATCCACGAGCGCGTCGTACCGTTTGAGGTCGGTGACATTGCCGTGTAGACCAATGACCAGACGTTTGAGTGCGATACTGCGATGGCCCAAGGCTAAGTAGGTAGCAGATAGCTGACCGTGAGGTGCGGTCGATACCTCACACGGAGCGGCAAGCATGACGTGTGCGACGATAGCGTTGCGGATCGAGGTGCAGAGGCAGTTGTGCGTAAGCTTTTTGATTTCTTCGTGGCTGTGCCAACCATCCACGAGACTGTCCCACGGAAGGCAATTCGTTTTTCGCTGGAAGTTCTCATAGATGGCTCGGTAGTTCTCGAGGCGGTTGCCTGCTTCGTCGATGCGGGGCTGCGAGTGCAGCGCGTCCAGCAGTTGGATCTCGTAGAGCCCGATTGGCTCGTCCAGCAGACTGGAAGCGTGACTTGCGAACGCACTTGAGCACAGCTTGCGCAGTGGTCGATCGCCATTGTGCTGGTAGCCCATGGTGCACGAGCATACGAGAGATAGGAGTATTCCGAGCACCTCCAGCCCCTTGAAGACCCTGCCACAGAAGAAGGCTCCCATCGTTACCGAGGAGAAGGGGGCTGCGAAGAGTCACCCACCAGACGAAAGGTGAGGCTGATCGGGCGACTCGTCGCGTTTGCTACCGCCGATTCGATCGAGTTTTCGATCAAGAGCCTCGTTCGTTGCCAGGCTCAGCTGGCTGTATTGAGTCTCGACATGAAGCTTCTCTGCGTGATGGTTGGTGTGTTGCTCAGCGTGGTAGGGTGGTGCGCGCGTCCCACCAAAGCATGGGTCATTCCCATGGTCAACCAGTATCTCGACATCGAGCGTGAGATGGAACGATACTTGGCGACGCCAACGGGACTGCGCACCGCCGATCCAGTCTTCAAGGCGCTTCGTATGTTTGGAAGACAGTTTGCGCACTCTCGTTCATTCAACCATTTGATGCACTACGAGTGGATGATGACCGATCAGCTTCCCCGCCCGGACTCGCCGGAGACCACGACTCGAGTGATGAACACCGCCAAGCAATGGGCGTGTGCGCGCTTCGTGGACTCTCTGCTTTCGCAGCTCTTCCGCTCAACTAGGCAGCAATGGGTTGAATTGCTGGCCCAGGACGACGATATGCACGGAATCAAAGAAGTGTACGAAGCACTTGAGTTGTACACGAAGGCTGAAATTGCGCGCTTCCACGAGGCAGCCCAAATCGAAATCGCGCTTTCGTTTGGAGACAATGACTCCGTCGTGCGACCCAAGTACCTTGAACTCGCCCAGACATGCATCGCAGACTACTTGTAAGCAAAATCCAATGGTCTCGCTTGGCTTCTTGACTGTATTGTCACGGCAACATGTATTGATAAAACGTTTTGCTGGGGTCGTCGAAGCAGTGGAGCCCCCTGCAACTGGAGGCACTGACCCACCTGACTTGTCGGTATCCGCCGTCGGACAAAACGAAGCTTGCCTCACCCATTGAGAGAATGATCAGCATCGCCACGCCGGGGAATCGGATAAGCATACCGAACGAGGTTTTTTTTCAATAGTGGCCCCTGCACTTTCGGGAGCGAGCGGGGTGAGGAGCGAAGACGAAGCAAACCCGCGCGGGGAGCCCACGAAGCAGGGCCGCGCGGTATTTGCGGAGGCGGGCCCAGCGACGAACTCCCCAGCTCGCGGACACCTTGCCTCCAATGGCTTGGTGTTTCGTTCTTGGGGGGGTCTGGTGGGTTCTCCCCCCAGCCTTCCCCAATAGTAGCCCCAAAGGTTTTGTTGCATAAAAGAGGCGTATGTTGTACTAAAGTTGTGTGTAGCATGTCGCGTTCGGTATGTGTAGTCACAGCCCCACTGGACACACGAGGGGAAAGGCTTTTTTCCGATGCATCACTACCCGCTCGATGCTGGCATTACGTCCAGGTGAACAGCTGACGCACGCAAGACATACACACCTGAGTCTCAAGCTAAATCCTCTCGTCGGCCAGTCTCGCTCAGGCTCAGCTGGATCAAGTGCCACACGCCTCCATTCACCAGTCTGGAATCGACTTCAACAGCGTCACTCCACGAACAGCAGTAGTCCGCTTCATGGCCAGCTCGACTCTTCCTGCTTCGCGCTTCCACGCCGTCAGCGTCTGTGCCGTGAGCCTCTCGTCAGCATTCCTCGGCGCCACGCCCGGTGAATCCAAACACGTCGCACTGCTTCAAACCATTCTCGGCAACGGATACGCGATCGTTAGTTCCGTTCTGACCTTCAAGGAGCTGCTGGATGACGATGAACTCGAGTCGCATCTGCGTTTTTTCATCGTCGTCCTACTTGCGCTGACGGTTCTTTCAAGCGCGCTCGCACTGGTGTCGTTCGGGTTCAAGGACAGTGTGGACCGCGCCGTCATCCTCGGTGGCTTGGCCGGGTCTGGCTTCGCGCTGTTTTTCGGTCTCGGCGCGTTGTGCTTCGCGTTTTTCCAAGGCTGCACGTCCGAATCCAGTGATTTTGGCCGCTCCGAGTACTGCGAGCACACAGACAAGGTGGTGGTTCTCGTCTTGGCTCTGGCTGTCGCTGTCACTCTTCTTCTAGCATCGTTGATCTTCTCGATGCTCGACAAGTATGGCAATAGTTCGACCGGGGCGCTTCCGGCCTTGTGCTTCAAGAGCTCGGATTCTACCAACGCATACAGCCAGCCGACCCCTGCTGCGTACGTGGACCCCTACGGGAACCAGCACAATCATCCCTACGCAAACCCTTGCATGGCTCAGCCCGTACGCCGCAGATACCTGATGGAAGCCATCAACGTGGACGACGACGTGCCGCCGCATTCCGTGGCCAGTGCCATGGTGACGCGCTTGAGTGCGCTCGTGAAGGCGTGTCTGCTGGGTGTGTACTGGTTCCTCGTCGACGCCTCCTTGTCCCACGACGCGTTCAATTTGGAAGACTACGATGTGACCTCCTGGGTGTACGGCCAATATGCCAAGCACGGCGCCGCGATAGCCAACAACATCCTTAACCTGCTTCCCTGCTAAGTACCCGACCCGGCAGCAGCCATCTCCTGTCCTCTCAAAGGAAGGCTCTTGCTCGTGTCTACCCCCCCTCCCGTGTCTGATCCCATAGAATAACAACCGTGAGCTTGCAACGAAAGCGTGGCTCGTCTGTCTGCTTGTGCTCAGTGCTCAGCCGTGATTGGACCCAGTGCGTGTCCTTTCGATCGAGTTCTTCCACTCTTTTGGTAGCCGATGTAGCCAACGATAGCAGCATATTCTTCCTTGGGTTGATCCCCCCCCTTGTACGACTAGAGTCCTTCAATCAATGCACACGTCAGTCACGAGTTCACCCTCACGCCATAAGCCTCCATGTCCAGCTCCACCCTGCCGCCCGACTCGCGCTACAACGCCATCGCCGTCTTCACCGTCAGCTTAGCGTCCGCTCTGCTGGGTGCCACGCCCGGAGAGTCCAAGCGCATCGCGATCGTCCGGACAATCCTCGGAAACGCAGCCGCGATCTTCACGTCCGTGGTCTCCTTCCAAGAGCTGCTGGACGAGTCCTCTCTCGAGACCCATCTACGATTCTTCGTGATGGTCCTGCTCGTCCTGACGCTCGTCTCCAGCTCGCTCTCGCTGCTCTCGATCGTGTTCTTCAAGCGTGTGGACCGCGTCGTCATCCTCGGGGGCATCTACGCTCCCCTCTTGGCGCTCGTGTTCGGCATCGGCGCGCTGTGCTTCGCGTTCTTCCAGGGCTGTAAAACCCAAGCCTCTCCGAGTCAGTACGCTTCCAGTACTGCGAACACTCGACAACCACAGTGACGCTCGTCCTGTGTGGTGCTGTTGCGGCTACTGTGGTCATTGGCTTCTTCGTGTTTAAGATGGTCGACAAGTACGGACACAGCTCTACGGGCACGCTTCCGGTGGCGTGTGTTCAATTGACAAAGCGGAACGAGCCACGGAACACAAAGGAGAACGACGGCGTCGACGCACCGCCTGAGTATCGGTATCTGAGAGACGCACTCGCAGAAAGCGACTCGCCGCAGCCGCACTCCGCCGGCAGCGCGCTGGTGACTCGGCTGAGCGCGCTCGTGAAGGCGTGTCTGCTGGGCGTGTACTGGTTTCTCGTGGACGGTGGGCTGCCGCATGACGCGTTCACGTTCGAAAAGCACGATGTCACCGCGTGGGTGAACGACCAGTACGCCAAGCAAGGCATCGCCATCGCTAAGAACATCTTCAACTGCTTACCCTGCTAACGCTGCTATCAAACTCTAACGTTATGCGATCCAACACCGCTCCCTCCCATTGCCGCTTTATTTAAAGATGCCCGATGCTCGAGGTCTCCTCCTTCGATCATTCTCCCTTCCTCACCTCCTTGCGCTCACTTGTCCTGACTATGAAGATTGGCGTGGTAGCAGATCTCACGGGCGGTGCCGATATCTGCTCGCCGGTTGCACCCAGTGACTTCGCCTCACTCAAAGCCAACGAATACTTGAGCGAAGGCGAGACCGTGGTGTTGGCGCTCAGCTCGCCGAAAGAAGAATACGCGTTCACGAACGAGACGCTCGTGACTGTGTGTGGAGACTCGGCCATGTCGACCAAACGCACCGTGCAG
The DNA here is from genome assembly GCA_023334995.1 of Pythium sukuiense. NCBI lineage: Eukaryota > Oomycota > Peronosporomycetes > Pythiales > Pythiaceae > Pythium > Pythium sukuiense. The sequence goes on along the minus strand of JAADVL010000749.1, from coordinate 3,894 downwards.
CGGTTCGAGTACCAGACAGAAGCCGTGCGCCACGTGCGATTCGAGAGCTGTGGCGTCACGGACCGAGACTGCGAGCTTAAGTTCACGATGGGCACGAAGGAGTTCTCCATCGACATCGCCAAGGCCGAGCAGACCGCGGCACAACTCTACTACCGTGTGCTCCTGGCTCTCAGTCGAGCTCAAACCGAAAACCTACGCCACTGGGACTTTGCCAAATCGGCTCTCGACGCCTCGGTGCGGTGCTCCATGACGACCACGACGCCTGCGATCGCGGCATTGGACCCCTCAGTGACGGTACCAGCTAAGCCGCTTCTAGTCGACCAAGCCAACGCTGTTCATTCATGGTACAAGGAGGTTTTCAACCTGACCAACCCTCGCTGCTACCGCAGTGTGATGGAGGCAGTGCTCACGCCGCCACAGTAGCAGAGTTTTCTATCAGAGAAACCAATAGACCTCACTTCATCATCGGCAGTAGCAGATTCACAAGTCCTGGAAAGAAAATACATTGGTGGCATCACACTACTCATACTAGACTGTGAACGTCGCGGTCTGTCGCGACAGCGCACCCAGGCACTCCTCCTCCTTGAGACGACGCTTCTCGACGCACTCGACACAGCGCTGCGTGAAGCTCGTCCGGAACGAGTACCCCTCGGAGATGTGGGCGAGACACTCTCCCGGCAAGGCACTAGTCACACGGCCACTGCACTCGTGAAGGCGTGTCTCCGTGGTTTCTACTGGTTTCTCGTAGATGACGGATTTTCGCACGTTGCGTTTACCTTCGAAGAGTACTCAGCGTGGGTGCATGGACAATACGCAAAACAACGCATCGAGATCTAAAAGAACATCTTCAAGTGACTGTCCTGCGGAGGCGGTCAAAAAAGAACTTATGGAGAAAAGATCACATGGTTGTCCGCGTGTGATCACGGGCACTCGACGTGTACCAAATTGATAGCAGATCACGTCGTGTGGCCAGATGGCTGTTTGACTGCCTCGTGTACCGAACTATTAGAAGACCACGTCGGGTGGCCGAGTGGCTGGTTGGGCGAGACTTTCAAACCGGAAGACAACAACAACCGACACCAACTAGTGTCGCCCTCAGCCGCCGAGCGACGTTCCATGATGCGATCATTCTCAACAGCCAACCGAACTGCTCCTGCTCATAGCGGCCGCCTCTCTTCTGTGAGTGAAGACGCTGCTAACGCCGCCGCTGACATGTGGAAGGCTTCTTCGTCGCCATGGCGCTTCACGTCGCCGGACCAATCATCACCATGGAGCGGAACCAGAGCCACTAACATCGGCGCCGCACGCCATCGTTTCATTGTCTCGTCGCCGTCTCCCGCAGTCGTTGCCATCCAGGCGCGCTGGCCATCACGATCACGCCCGTGATGCTCCTGCGACTCACTCGCACCTCTCGCCTCGCAGCAACGGCGCCGAGACGTACGTCTCACCTCGCGGCTTCCACGGCGAGGATTCCAATCCAACTCGTCGTGCTACTGAGCGAGGCCGTCCTCGTGACCACGACAATCAATCGCGTCGATACCAGCGTCTGCGCTCGCGCTCGTGTTCGCGAAGGAGCCGTCATTCCTCCTCGCGCTCAGGACACCGTCAGTCGCGGTCTAACTCACGCTCACTGTCGTCCTCGCGTGACCGAGGTCGTTCTTCATCGCGCGGACGCCGCCGCACTCACTCTCGTTCGCGTAGTCGTCGCCGTGCCCGTGCCCGTTCTCGTTCGCGAAGCCGTTGCCGTACTCGCTCGCGCAGTCGATCTCGCTAGCGGCTGCGTCCTCGCATCCAGGACAGCAGCAGTCCGCGATCCACTCACAGCGACTTACGGCTGGAGGCCGCAACCCAACCAGCGTCTTCATTACCACTACGTGCCCCTCTGGCCAGTCGAGCCACCAGGGCCCGACCCACACGCTGCAGCCTCCACAAGCAAGGCCACAACGATTTGACTGGGTCGCGGTGGCAGACCGAGCCACGCGACAGTCACAACCCGTACGCCCATGGTGGCTGGCAGCAGAGACCACCACAGTGAGTGCCAATGGCAAGAGCAAGCGAGATGGCCGCAGCAAGTTGTACTGGGACGGATACGAGAATACAAGAGCCAACAGCACCAGCGTTAAAATCTCATACAGATGCAGTTTCTTCCGAAGTACCAAGTGCCACGAATTGCTGGAGTTTCTTCTGCAACAATGGACTACGATTTGGCGAACCACGTACCACACACATGCGGAAGAAGAGTCGTTGCGGCCAGCGGCAACCAAGCCACTGTCGGAAACATCATCCAGCTGATCAAGAAAGAGATCGACACCATCGCCATCACGCAGTCGGTGCTGCCCAGCAAGCCTGGGATGATGTCAGCACGAGGTTCCTGTACAGCTCATCCGTGCCACTGCCTGGCCTGACCAAAGCACAAGTAACAAAGCGATTCAACAACGCGCGAGCTCGCCACTATGGCACCTCGCTACACAAGTCAAGTTGAGACGCCGCCACTATCCCTCGTCAAGGGTACCCAGCAGTGGTTCTTCCAGTTCCACTACTCCTGGCATACCCCTCCGCTGGGGCGAAGTCGGGCAAGTAAGAGACCAGTTGAACGCATTGTTGGATGGGCACATCCAAGTCTCATCCCGCTGTTGGCCTACAAGGGAGTCGACATCTTCTTCGACGGCACGTTCAGTTGCGTTCCAGCAGGCTTTCAGCAGTGTATGGTGCTCATGGTATTCGACCAGGGCTCAAGTGGTTTGAGCTGTACCTACCCATCTTCCACGTTCTCGGGATCTGCAAGTCGCACGATTCCTATTGGAACGTGTTCCAGATGATCCGCAATGCGTGCGGTCACGACATTCAACCTCGGCGTGTTGCCTGTGATTTCGAGCGTGCGTTGGTGAATGCTGCGACCGACTGGTTTCCAGAAGCAGACATTCTCGGATGCTACTTTCACTTTAAACAAGCATGCCAACGGAAAATGAAGGCGCTGAGAATCACCACACCAGAGATCAAGATCGCCATGACACGGGGTGTCCTCGACATGTTGACCGTGATTGATCCTGAAAAGATTTGGCGGCAAGGCGCTGTGTGGGTCAAGAACACGATCGAAGAACGGTGCAACAAGGACAACGTGAGCTACTCTACTGTAAAGTGGCGATCATTCTGGCGGTACTTTAAGCGGACCTGGGTGAAGCGGATCACTCCGAAGTTTTGGAATGTGTCGAAGTATCGGAAGGCTGCGGAGAAGGAGTTGGTGGCACGAACCAACAATCCGCTAGAGCGGTTTAACAGAACCCTTAACGACTCGTTCGGAACGCCACATCCATCAATGCCAAGCTTTATTCAAGGGATCGAGTCGCTTGCTCGTGGTCACGTCAAGCTACGTGACGAGGTCATCCGTGGGATTGCGAAGCCTCCGCATCGAAAGGAAGTGTACGGCCTTCCTACTCCCGTCCATCTTTCCGACGACGACCCGAGTGAGTTCGACGACGGCCTCGACTTTGTTGATGATATTGAATCGGAGGAAGAAGATGGCACGGAGGCCTCCAGAAGTGATGACGAGTAAGCACGGAGATTGACGACGTAGAACGCATCATAAATAACCATGCTGTAGCCCAATGCAGATGAAGTTCGTGGTGTTTGGCTCGAGAACTTCCATGGGCCGTGATCTGAGAGACTGATCACACCAATTGCACATAGCCGGGACTGTGATCTGTTCTTCTGGTGTTCTGTATTAGTCACTATTATTGTGGCTTGCAGCAATTTTGTCGTATCTGGTGGTTATTTCTCTCTTTTAGATCGACTCCCTGTCTAAGTAGATCATTTTTATAAAATAAATCTCAGCGGAGTCGGGTGATCAGCCCCGAGATATTTTTCTACCTCGCTACAGTGCCTTAGTTTTATTAT
>JAADVL010000748.1:0-15612 GCA_023334995.1 Pythium sukuiense | reverse complement strand
GTCAAGTGAACTAGGCTCGCCTTCGTCTCCACGGCATGCTGCACTCGTCGCTGCAAACGCTTCGTGTCCCAAGTTCCAGCCTCTCAATGTTGGGCCTCTTTTGAAGGAGTTTGATCTCATCAAACCTGGTGCGCCTCGCCAAGTATCGCTTCGAACTCTGCAAGGATCGTCGGAACACAGCCTCTCGGGCCTGCCACTTAACCATCCAGATCAGCACTCGGATGATGATCGTGAAGTATGGAGTTGCGGGCAGAATTCGTACGGCGAGCTCGGCCACGGAGACACGAATACGCGCAAATCGTTTGAGCGAATCGAAGCACTTCAGCAAAAGGAGATTGTACAAGTTAGCGCAGGCAACGAGCACACGATTGCACTGAGTGCCGACGGTGTTGTCTGGACGTGCGGCTACAACGACAACGGCCAATGCGGACTTGGCGTCACGACGCGTGTGAACCACTTGACCGAGTTGCAGAAATTGGGCGAGAATACTCCAGTTGCTCAAGTCCACGCGTACAACGGATGTGAACACACCATTTTGGTAACTCAAGATGGGCGAGCAGCTTCGTGCGGATACAACTATCGTGGTCAACTGGGCCATGGAAACACTCAGAGCGAGTCTGTGCCCAAGATCATGCGCAGTATCGAAGGCAAGTACGTTCGTCTTGTCTCGTGCAGTTACTATCACACGATCATTACGTGCGATAGCAGCTCAAGTGCGCACAGTATCGTGTACACATTTGGACGCAACGACTACGGACAACTCGGACAGAATGACACGATCGATCGGAAAGTACCACAGAGTATCGAGGTTCTCCAAGATCAACACATCGTGTCCGTGGCATGTGGCCAGTATCACTCAATGGTGGTCACTGCGTCGGGCAAGCTGTTTGCATTTGGGAAGAACGACTACGGTCAGCTTGGCGTCGAGACTGTGGAGAATCAACTGGCACCGGTCCAGGTCAAGACGGGTTTGGAAAGGCAGACATTCCTCGACGTGCGGTGTGGCTACTACCATTCTCTCGTGCTGTGTGCTGGAGCACATCTTTACGGGTTTGGTCGAAACGACTACGGTCAGCTGGGACTCGGCAAGGCAAGCAACTCGACCTCGGCAAACATTCAGCTTCAGCAACAGCGCTACGCGATACCCCAGCTCGTTGAAGACCTCGAAGGAAAAGAGATCGTGCGCTTCGCGTGTGGCTGCTATCACTCGGTAGTCGTATCAGACAACGGTGTTCTGTACGTGTTCGGGCGGAATAATCACGGTCAACTCGGCACAGGGGACACTAACGAGCGTCTGTATCCGTTCCCGATTGACGACTTTGTGGGGAAACGTGTCGCGATGGTTGCTGCGGGATTCTATCACACGCTGGTGCTGACTGGTGGAAAGGACGACGACCAGTCAGATGAAATCGCGGGAACTGGTGATGAGGTGTACGACGGTGCCTTGATTGGGGTGTCGGAAGCCATTGAGTCCAATGGAGCTTTCAAGCTCACCTTCACGGGCGTGCTCTCGAGTTCTGCAGTCAAGGACCTATACCAAGCGCACTCGTCACCACCGAGCTCAACAAAGCGTGTCGCGAGTCCAATTGTGCATACTCTTCGAGCGACAGAAACACCAAGCCAGGTATTCAACGATCCAAGCTATGATGCCGATGGAGATGATGGGCGAACTGAAGATCGCCTGCCACCGCTGTCAATCGAGCCTCTCTCGTCTGTCAACTCAGACGAAGCCATGACTGCCCGCTTGATGCGTCATCACGACGTGGGAGACGCATCGGCAAAACCACCTCCGTTTGACGCTGGAGATTCAGCTGATGTCGCTGTAGTGTTGCTCGCACACCTGGATCGACTTTGCAGTCCGTACATCTTGAAGCGAGGAAGTCCGTTGCCGACAGTTTTACAACTGCCAGTGAGTTTCACGAGTCGTTTGCTGTCAACAAGTACCGAGTTCGACTTCGCAAGCCACCTTGATGGTTGCTTCGAGCCGCTTTCGATCCATGTCTCGAGCGATACGTTCTCCCATCTCGCCCGTTTGATCGCTCACCTTAGCACTCGACGTGTTGATGCCTTCACCAGCTCCATCCTCAGCAGTCTGAGCTCTGCAGCTACCGCGTCAGGACGAAAGACGCATCCAACATCAGGCATTCTACAAGGTTACGTGCTTGCAGCGTGCATCCGTCTCGTTCATGTGAATCTCCTCCAGTTGGTCCGTTCAGGCGTCGGCAGCCTCCTAGTGGCATTTTTGCACTCAAGGCCGCATTCGTTAGCAACGACCACAGCGATGAGTGAACTGCGCAGTCTAGATGAGTCGATGAATCAGCTTCGCACCACTCTACTGGGCATCATCGAGAAAACGAAGAGTCAAGGAGTTGGGGCCACGTTCATACATTCACCAGAGCCTGTCGGTGGAGCGATCATGCAGTCAGTTCGAGTGTGCTCAGACGTAGTGGAGGCTCTCATGCTTGGATTTGAGATCTTCTTCCCGTGTTCTTGCTCTCGAATGGCTCTACTCATGCGCGTGATGGACATTTGGAAAGCTGAAAGCGACAGTATGAAGTGCAGTTGCTGTCAAGATATCGACTGGGCCATGTTCGGCCCTAAAAAGGTGAACACAAAGCGACTCCTTCTGCCCGCTTTGCTCAAGCGACTAGCAGATGATTCAATTGTACTGCAGCTCATCCCGTTCGGCACCGCATCAACTTCGTCGTCGGCAGCGACTCCTCGCGACGTCTCGCTGCAACGCGTGATCGAGTGTTTGTTGGAACGTTCGGGTGGTGAATTCATGCGGACGATCGGAGAGCTTACGGCATCGCACAGTTCACTTGACAGCCACGAGGAGGTGTCACAGAGACAGCACGTGATGAATGAGGGATCAGCAGCAGCGATCTTCTCCCTGCTGAACACCATCCAGAAACACATGGCGACGTGGGCAACCGACTGTGAAGAGTGGGATCGTGTCATTTCTGTGGATTCGAACAAGCCATTTGTCTCTCGTCTGTCGGGTATCTCTTTCCAGGCCCTTCGTATTGACCAAGACACGGATCGAAAGGACGATTTGCCGCGACAATGGCGTGTGCTGCTGGAATTCGCGTCATGTGTACTCGGTCACTCGTGCGATTTACTGCTACAGCTACTTCCACGCAACCAACCAAGCCCAACGTTTGCTGAAAGATACCACGAAGATGTGTTCAGAGACCCCTCATTCCAGGACAGCCTCATGAGTGCGTTGGAGAAGTCGGTGGTTGGACAGCTTTTACCATCACTTGTTGATGGATTGGCGTGCTTCGCACAAGTCCCAGCTTTCGCTATAAGCTTATTGCCGTCCCTGATGTCACTCACCAAGCTACTGGACCAGTGGAATGAAGAGAACGAAGCTGTCAAACGTGCTGCTGAAACGGACTTCGTCGATCGTCTGGGGAGGTCCATCGCGCCGTCCACGATAGCCCCAGGCATGTCAAGACAGAAGCCTTCGGGAACCACCGGCCGTCGACCAGGGCCACAAACGCTGACAAACCTGTCGTCGCGAGCCGAGAAACCTTCCTCGAATGGAAGTAGTCGAGTTCCGATCTTTGAGGCACTTGCAGCACCGTGGTCTCTGCTTCTCGAGAAGCAACTCGCAATGTTGTGTGCTGAAATGGCGGTAACGATATCCATTGGCGACCCTCTCGCCAATGTCGTGAGACCCGGCGAACACGGTGCTTTCCATTCCAGACTGGATTCTGCGATCACCAAGTGGCAGTCACACGCGTTGTTTAAGGGAGGAATCTCTGCGGATTTTCTCCACCGGAGTGTCCTGCCCGATGAACCACTCGAACGCGCAGTGCCATATGCGCCTGGTTTGGGTGCAACAGGGCCGCTGAACTTTGTTCCGCGTTTCACGTTCGTTCTACCGCCGCTGCAGATTGCTGAAGACTTGCTTGCAGTTGAAGACTCGACGACGGATGTGCTATGGTGCATGACACAGTCTCGAATCAATCGATTCACCATGGCGATGGCCAGGTCAGCGACAGAACCGACGGCAGCAGCAGTCGACATGGCTCGATCGATGTGCGAATGGATGCGAACGTCATATGCGGTAAAAGACCCGGCGTATCGGATGCTTCTTCGGCAGTCTCAGCTTCAAAAGCAGCAGCAAGCGGGACCAGACTCGCTGAGAACAGCAAACGCTACGAACGAGTGGACCGAAGCCCAGCTCGAAGATGCCTTTTTTGCCGCGTTGCTACACCACTCCTCACTGGAAATGTTCACTTTTCTGGTCGCGCTGCGTCGCCAATCAAGCAGCTCAGTATCAACATTGGCGCCACCACGTTCATTAATGGCACTATGGCGGGTCGTGGCAGATCTACGTCGACGGTACGTTGCGAAGCGAACTACGATCAAGAATGCTGTCGATTCTGCAAGTGATTCCCTCGAAGAAATCATACAGTTGCAACGCGCGATCATGGATCGTTCCCAGCTGCTCACGATTGTGGATGCCGACGAAGAGAAGGAGCACGAGTTCTATCTGCTTGACAGCGGGTTCGTTGCCCCGTGGGATCCTGCACTCTCATTTCGAGCTTGTTGTATGGTCGAGGGCTCTAGCGAGTCTTTTCTCTCGCATGTGAGCGCTCGCTATGGTGACAGTACTCTCCCATTTTTGAGTGCATACCCAATGAGTAAATGGCGCCGCGTCCGCACGCTTATCCACGTGACGTCGAGATGGAAGGCAGCTTCGCAATCCCTTTCAGCCCCCCTTCAATCTTCGACCGAGGCACTCGCATTCGTGACGGCTGCTGCTGCTGATGTGGGCAACGTTGACGCGTTCGCATATCATCTCCTGGTCGATCCGTGTCGGCGTCTGAGCTGCTCGTCTCGCGGACTGGAAATGGTGGTTGAGTTACTTCGGCTCCCACGCCTTGAGTGCGTTCGTGTCAGCATGGTGCAAGAACTTGCAGAAGCGCTGAGCAAGCGTCAAGTACTGAAGACTGAAGTTAACGACTTTGCGTCTTCCCGCGCCAGTTTCCAGTTCCGTGAGCTCAGGCAAAATGCGCAAAACGATCTTTTAAGGGCTGTGATGGGACTGCTGTGCGAGAAATCAAGTGAGGCTGTGTTTGGTGATGGAATCGACCGAAGAGCGAACGAGTCGGTTATCCTCGTGTTGTTGAGATGCTTGGCCGGTCTGCATATAGCGGAGGATCAGTACGCGTTCATCAACGATCTGGGTGTTGTCCAAGTTCTCCAGCAACTACTCGACCAGCTTCCCTACGATATCCAGGGTGAACATTCACCGAGCAACCAGAACGACAGTATCAGGTCAATTGCTGCAAATCCCAGTCAGCTTGTCGAGAAATATGCAAATGACTCGACGCTTCGCTCCGTAGTATGGACGGTTCTCCGGAGTATTGTGCTGCAGCTTTCGGCATCTTCGATTGATTCAGCAAAGAACGCGACAGGTCTTGTACCCGCTTTTCCAGAGGCCATCGATGTGTTCAACTCGCTCCTTGCGACCGGCGACAACTGGTTGAAAGGCCAGTCCGTGTCTTCACACCGTGCAGAACATCGCTTGATCAGCTCGGGCGGCTCCATCAATAGCACCGTCCGCAGAAGTTTTGAGATCATCCTTGCTCCGCGTCGCCTTTCGCCAATCACAAAAGGTTTTACCTGCACCTACAACGAAATGACACAGCCGTCTACGTCAGGGCTTCTTGCGATGTCGCCGTTGGCGAAACCGAACGAGTTCAGCGTGACGACGTGGATTTACGTGCCGGCCACTTCGGCAGGTGATTCGACTGGTGCGAGGTCTCATGAATTTGCTGAGCCCGTTGATGAGAAGCAAATTGTCTTCGTCCGCGGAGACCAGCGTGAGATCGTTCCGTACATGATCCTTGCGCGTGATCTCGACAACAAGTGGCAGCTCGAAGTCGGTGTCGCAGTCCACACATTGCTTGGCGGGTCGTCGACGTCGGCGTCAGCTCCGACGCGCCTTCTGTGGGAGCGTCTCAACTCCAAAGACGGGGTCCCATGCGGCCGATGGTCACACGTTGCGATCGTGCTCGAAGGTCCCAAGATTCGGCTTTACATTAACGGCGTGCTCGACAGCCAGCGGTCTCTTTCAGGCCCTCTGGCAGTCGCAGCAAGCAGCGCGAAAGTGGACTTGGACTTGTGCTTCGGCCGCCAGCAACCGATCGTCAGCGCGTTACCCGAGGACAAGACACCGCAAAGCAATGAGTCCAGAGTCGCCGAGCAGAATCTTCGAGCACCCGTAGCCATGGCGTTCTTATCAGCCTTGTTGGCGGCGACAGCGTCATCCAAAACACTCCTAGCTACCAGTCCATCGAGTGCAAAGCCGCTGGTTCGAAGCTTTGATGGTCTTCTCAGCCATTTTCGATTCCACAACCGATCGTTGTCTCCCATCCATGTACGGATCGTGTACGATGAGAAGAAGCCCGTTAAGGAAGATGACCAAGCGCTCAGCTCCAGAGATTCAGATGAGTCGAGCATGTCGGCGACTACCCAAAAGCTGTTGCAGCTTCACGCGGTGATTCGAGTTATGATTGGCTCGGACGAGGGTCGCGTCCACCTTCGCGATCCGTCGTGGTCTGTGCAGCTTTGGCGAATCGTCTTGCAGACTGAGCACAGCACACTCCAACTCTCGAGCTTACGACTACTACGCCACGTCCTGCAATTCCTTCCACCTGATGCAGTTTCCAACGCTGTTCACATCTCTGAGCCATATGCAGAGTACTCGTTTCTCCACCACATCATTCATATTATCGGCACATGCGTTTCGAGTTCAAGCTGCAACGTCGATCGACTCAGCGCACAGTATCGACTGCCCAAGAGTATGACAGCAGGAGAATCCGCAGGCTGTAGCGTGCAGTCACCACCAGAGCTTCGAAACTCGTCCGCCGAGAGGATGATGCAACAGAAGTCACGAGGTTTAAGCGCACTGGTTCTGGCCAAGGAGTTGTCGGATCTTCTCATCTCCTTGGTCCAAGAGTCCACTGACGTCCACAGTTCCTGGGCTCGTGCGGTCTGGGAATCAATCCAGGTGGGACTCGAAGAACGCGCTGAAGTGACCGACAACAGACCGAGTGAAGCCTTGGGTATCGGTTGCCTTTACGTTCTGAGTGGGGCAAGTGATACGCTGCGTGTGGGAGCTACCGTGGAACTTGCAGGAACGCGTGAGCGAGCAACGATGGTGGGATCAGATGACGCGAAGGCGACAGCACATCCGATGCGTGGAGGGACACTCGCGCCAGCGGCTCGAAAGAGCGGGAGGACTGTGTTCATTGCAGTCGACGAAGTAGCACGAGTATGCCGAAGTCGAGGCGGGAAGCAATCATGGCTTGACCGACTGTACAGTGAATGCGCGCGATATCATCGCGAAACTGCGTTGAGTAGGTCATTGTCAGATCCCCACAAGCCCCTCGACACGAGTGATCATGGCCCGGAGTCTGGGCCGTTCGTGAGACTTCATCGCGACGATGTGAGGATTTCACCAGCGCCGTCACTCTTAGCCATGGTCCCAGGAGACCGTGCGTGCGACACAGTCTTTCCAAATATTGTGGATCACCTTTCCACGGCACTCGAGTCGAGCAAGAATGTCGCTGGTTCGTTTGAATCAACGGTAACACGAGGGTCAGATGAGCTAAAACGGTGGCTGACCTCGAGTCTTGTCATGGGTGCTGCACTACGTGTGGCGTCGACTCCAACTGGAGCGCACCTCATGCTCGACAATTCACAGGTTCTCAAGCAGCTGCTTGAAACTAGCACTCACAACGACGGCTATCCGAAATTTGCCGTGCTAGCTGATGTCGAGGCAAGGTTGTGGATCGTCCGAAGGCGCCTGTATCACGTGCTCATTGAACTCGAGGACCAAGCTGAGCTCGAGGTGACTCAGTGGCTATCTGCTCGCCAAAAAGCTGCTAGAGAGGCGTCGGACGGAGGAATGCTTTCCAACGAGTCGGTGAGGCAGCAATCGAATGAGAAGACCACGATCGCGGTCAACGATTCCTCCATAGAAGCTGCGAGTAGTTCACGTGACGTGCGCAAGATGGAATTCACACTTGAGCTGGAAGTCGATGGTCCGATGGATGAAATGGACCCACCTAGCGACGCATCAAGCCCAGATACGAAGCAGCCCGAAGTTCCACCTCGTGATGATGGCGTCGACAGTGGTACAGACGACGATGAAAATACTCCTGATGGAGATGGGGAAGAGGAGGACGAAGACGATGATGAAGATGAGGAAGATAATGATGAAGACGAGGAAGGCGACGAGGAACACCGCCAAGAGTTCGTGGACGAGCTCATGATAATGGGTTTTCCGGAAGAGTGGTGTGTGTTGGCATTGAAGCAAACCCGGAACGACATTGTGAGTGCGTCTGCGTGGATCGTCGACAATCTTGATTATCTCAGCCGGCTCCAGTCTTCGCTAGACAAGCAGAGGGACGAAAGTATGGATAAATTGGCGTACGAAGACGAAGACGATGACCTTCAAGACGGGGAAGAGCTGGATACGGAAGCGCAGACTATCGTGACTATCGACAGTCCCACTCCCTTTGTTACTGGAGGTGAGATATCCGAGTCGGCACTGATAGTCACTGCTGGAGCACAAACCGCGAGTAGTCCACTTCGACCAGACCCAGCTCCCCAGCATTTTATCAACGACAAGGAAATGGGGCGGAAGATCTTTGGCGAGATGTACTTCCCGTTCGAGGACGGAGGTTTTGACTCCAACACTCGCGGACTCTCGGCGTCCAATGCTGACGCGAAGCAAGTCAATCCGGGTATCCCAAATGCCGCGACACCAGAGAACAATGGGGACGACAACGTGCAGCCCCAACTGACAGCTGAACAGAAGCTGAAAGCTGGTGATACGAACGAAGGTTTTGATGACCACGTTGAGTCTCTCGAGCTACCTAGTTTGCTGGACTTACTCATGGAATTGGAGCGAGCGTTCACCGTTATCTCAGCACGACAAGTCCTCACCGAGCTGCTCAACCGATTGCAAATTGACTCAGTAGAAGATTACAGCAACGTGAAGGCGCTGGCGCTGTCACCCATGTTCACGAGGTTCCTGAAGCTGACGCTACTCCGCGGAGAGCAGTTCCGAGTGCATCTTGGTGATGATGATACGACCACCGCCGACGCCGTGATGAAGGAGACCATCCAAAAGCTCACCTCTCGCCACGGAGACACGGATAACTCCGTTTCCAACCATTTACTCGATTTCGCAATCACAGAGTTTGAAGCTGCCGCAAATAACCTCGCGTACGAAGCTGTGCTGTGGACGCAACGTGAGCTTCCACGAACGGATACCGCTCTTCTGAGCGAGCCGAGCGTGGAGCTCACACAATGGCTGTTTGAGATCTTACTGCAACCCTCCCAACTCGTGTTCACCTCCGTCGATTACACCTCCATCATTTTCCAGCGACTGAGAGCCACACTGCGATCCAGCAACCTACCGGTCAAGTACTTATGCATAACAGCAATGAGCTTTTTCGTTCGGCAGATCCATCAGCAACTGCAGAAGACTCCTCGGGACGATGCAATCCAACAATTGGCCCAGAATGTGTGCAACGATGTCGAAGGATTCCTCCACGCGGCCAAGAACCGATTCGTGCGAGAACAAGTCCAGCACCGGACGGTGTTCTCGCTCTACCTTCAAGCGTACGTTGGAATCTTGCACTTGCTGAACGAGATCTCGTCGATGGCAAACGGAAAGATGTCGACAGCGACTACTTTGCCGCCACCGATGGCCACGTCGTGTCTTGCGACGCCAAGTGTGAACGATTCTGTGTGTATCAATCGACCACGACTCAGTTTTGATCGCAAAAAGTGCCGCAGCACTCTGGTGCAGGTATCAGACGACGGACTCACAGCGACGTACTCTGGCAACGAGATGTGGAAGACCTTGATGACATCGGAAGGCTTCACGACAGGCTTAAACGAGTGGCACGTTCGCGTGGAGAAGACACCGTCGTCGTATCTCTTCATCGGCGTCGCGACTCGGCGAGCCAACATGGATTCATTTCTCGGTGCAGATGACCAGTCCTGGGGATTTATCGGCGACAAGGCATTGTACTATCAACGGAATCGACTGCGTGTGTATGGTGACAGTTTTAGTGAAGGCGACGTCGTTGGTGTCCACCTCGACTGCGAGCTCGGCACGCTGGCCTTCAGTAAAAACGGCGTGCATCTTGGCGTGGCGTTTGAGAACCTCATGGACGAAGTCTTTCCCGCGGTAGCATTCTACTCGCGTCACCAAAAAGTGTCGCTGTTGCTCCCGAGTCCTCGAGAAAATGACACCTGTGAGTCGAGTAGCTCAGTCGTCAGCTCGAACGGAGGCACTGTGGAAGAAGCCCTCGTCGTGTGTGAGATGCTGGAAGGTATGGTGTCCAAGAAACCTTTGCGAGCCGACCTCATGCGGTCAGCTCATGCAATGACGAACGGTTGGCTCAACGGCACTGGTCGGCACATCGACACACGCTCGGGAAGTGCTTTGTGGGTCCAAACCACAACACAAGCATGCGAGCCCTTCGGTTTCCAAGCTGACGATCGTGTTCGGACGCCACGCGGGAATGGACGAGTATTGGGTGTCGCTGATGGTCGTCTGTGGATCGAAGTCGATGCTGAGCGTGGGGCGTGGTATATCCACCCGTCACGACTGAGGGCACTGACACTGGTTGTCGTCGATCCCAGCACGAACCAAGCTCCGAAAGCCGACTTTTCACACGTGCAAGACAGTACCGCCACCTCTGGAGCTGATCAGGCGCACGGGTCAACGTCATCTGATTCAAGCTCATCCGCTGCAATGACGGAGACGATCTTCACAACTCTCGCACAAGACAAGTCGTGGTCGCTGCAGCTCGATCGAGAATTCGTGCACGTCATCAACGAGCACTGCGACTCCGCAAGTATCAGCCCGTGGAACGTTTCAGCAAGCGAAGCCATTCGATTGATCCGTGACAAGGCACACGATATCGAGCAAGCCACCGGTGCCACTCTGTCGTTTGGTGACGATGGAAGCAGACAAGGAGAGTTCGAGCGCAAGCTACTGGCTCGAGTGGGGTTCTTACGCTTCCTGAACGCGTATTTGAGTCGCGTGATTGGGTTTTTCGACCTCACGTGGCAGTATTTCGCGCCTGAAACTGGCCTGACACCATGTCGACTAGTCGCCAAATGCCGAGGCAGCGTATTCACGTCCATCAAGAACGATTTCTTCACGTCGCTCATGGAGAAGACCGCCAACGCACCGAAAAAGGCAGATGACGAGTACGACTATCCAGAGGAGCTCACGCAGATGCTGATCAATCGACCAAAAGCGGCGACAGCAAAATGCCACCCAGGCACGACCAAGAGCTTGCTTCTGTCCATGTTTGGCCAAGCGTTTGAAGAGCTGCATTTCTTGCCGCTCCGCATGCTGCGTATGGTGTACTCTCATCCCATGGATGACGGACAGCTTCGAAGCTTTAAGGTCAAGTTTGAAGGGGAAGGAGTTGACGACTACGGTGGTCCGTATCGAGAGTTTTTCTCGCAGTTTTTCGCAGAGCTTCAAATGATCTGCACGGGCGACGAAAATGGCGACGTGAAGGAGGCTCCCAGTGCGAGCGATGCTTCTGCAGCTACCGCTGGTGTGAGCTTCTTACCGTTCTTCATGCCAAGTCCAAACTGGCGGAACGGTGTGGGCTCCAACAGAGACAAGTTCGTGCTCAATGGCGGCTTGCTCAGTTCCCGGTTCGTGGGATCTGCTCGCGTTATCACGGAGACGCCTTCGGCAACAAGTCACGTTAGTTGGGCGGAGAACGCAGAGGTGAAGCGACAGCTCCTGAGTGAGATGTGCCACTTCTTGGGACAAATGCTGGGTATTTGCCTGCGAACTCGTGTTTGTGTGCGCCTGGACCTCGCTGTGTCTGCGTGGAAGCAACTGGTCGGCGACAGCGATGAAGAAGACGACGACGCAGTGCTGAACGCGTTGAAAGAGACGGACTTCGTGGCCCACACGCTGCTCAAGACGCTGCGTGAGCTTCACGGCAAGTACTTGCACACTCAAGACGCTACGAGACAGTCAGAGCTAGAGGAGGAGCTTGCTACGATGGACTTGAGCATGACGACGTATCTCTCGGACGGAAGACAAGTCGAGTTGTGCGACCGTGGCCAAGAGACGGTCGTGACGCTGGCCAATATCGAGAAATACCTCTCTCTAGCACTGGATGCGCGTCGAAACGAGACTCGCGAAGTCGTGAGCTTGATCAAGCAGGGTATCCACTCGATCATTCCAGTGGCGGCGCTCGGGGTTCTGACTTGGCAGGAACTGGAAAAACGCATGTGTGGTGTCGCTGAAGTGGACGTGGAATTGCTCAAGCAAAACACGGAGTACGATGAAGACTTGACAGCCAACGACGAGTTCATCCAGCGCTTCTGGCGTGTTCTCGGCAGCATGGAGGAAGAAGACAAGCGTGCGTTCCTGCGGTTCGTTTGGGCGAGGTCCCGCCTGCCTGTTGGTACGGCGCAGTTCCATCAGAAGTTCAAGATCCAGTCACTGGCATCGCCCACAAACGGCAGCGATGCTGCGGGGACCAGTGCAAGTGGATCCAGCACTGCATCGACAGACGGCCAGCTTCCGAAGTCGCACACGTGCTTCTTCGCCCTGCAGCTTCCTCGGTACTCAAGCGACGAGATCTGCCGCAAGCAGTTGCTGTACGCCATCCACAACTGCGTGGAGATGGACGGCGACTTCCGCTTGGCCGACACCGAGATGACCGGATGGACAGAGATCAACCCGAACGACCAGCTTCGGTTTTAGTGCTTTATATGGTATTCAACACGCTATACTCACTCTTGCTGGGCTACATGTAGAACCTTCACGTCGACACGAAGACTGCGTCCGCCACTTTAGCAGCCTCCTGACGTGCACTTGAGCTTGCCGTCGTCAGAGAACCTCTTGGAGCAGCAGTTGTTGGCGCACTCTGAGTTGACCGCACAGAACTCCCACTGGCCCTTGTTCCCCTTCTGCGTCGCGGTGCTCGGTTTCTTGCTTTTCGTCGCAGCACCGCTGTCAGTAGCAGGCTTGACCTTGGCGTTTCCGTCGCTTTCATTTGTTGCAGTGCTCGCTTGGCTACTGCCACCACCTCCACTGCACTTCTCGACCTGAGCTGGCTTGCCGAACTTGTAGTACTCGTCCCTCTTGCTTTCTTCGCCCTTGAAGACTGACGTGACCATGTCGTTGTCGTGGAAGTAAAAGCACTGGGCGTTGCCCTTGCTCTGAAGTTTCGTCACACGGTCGCCACCGGTGAACGATGGACACGATGGCTTGCCACCAGTGCCAGCAGCCGTGAACTTGAGGTCCGCGCACGATCGGTACTGCTCGTTGGCCCACGAGATCTTGCCGTAACTGGAGCCAGCACTCATCCAGGTCCACTGCAGCACGTAGTCTCCGGCCTTGAGGTGGTTGGGAAGCGGGATGGTATCACCACACAGAATGCTGTTGGCTGCAGCGCCATTGTCGCCTGAATACACGTCGTTCTGACCTGGAGGCACACACGCCGAGCCGGATTCACGGCACGAGTAGTGGAAGACGTTACTGTCGAAGGCTTGCTTGGACTCCTGGCCACGGGGGACGATGGCCCAGCGGATGAAGCCGCCGATGTGGTTGTTGCGTGGGTACCGCACCTTGAGCGTTCCGCCTGGTTGCACCGTCGTGGACTGGCCAGGCGTGTTGCTGGGGCATCCAACAGATCCGTTTTCATCCGTGCGGGATCCGGTCTCTCGCGACTGTGGCTCAATGAGCCAACCGTGGCCTTCGACACTGGGCGTGAGGAACGACGCGAGGACGCAGACAGAGGAGAGAACAAGAGCCGCGATCTTCATGGCTTGTTGGGAGCGAGGAGGTTGATCGGAAGACGGCGAATGCGAGAATGAGGAGACTGAGGAAGGCGAGGACACAGCGAATACGGTATGTACTCGGTGTCCCTATCGTCCAGAGCATCTGGTGACTGAATCGTAGCCCGTCCAGTCCGGGAAAGCACCTGTTGACGAACCTTGAAGTGGTCTCTACCTCGTCTTTTCGTCCGACTGGGATCCGCTTAAACGCGGCAACTGGACCACTTCAAGACTTGGACGTGGTGCAGCACCCCAGTACACTGTACAGTACTGTACTGAGTGTAGCCTGTGGACAATCCACTGGACTGGAACACACTGCTGAGAACCCGAGCTAACACCCACAAAGTGGCTGGTAGATCCTGGAAGAGACAGACGGGATCCCATATTTCGGGGGATGAGCCAGACGATTCAAGGCTGTGACTGTCTCCACCGACAGATAGAGGATCCCTCTCTGGTGGTGCGGTCGCGCCTACGCGGTTCTGAACCGCCTGTTCACTACACTAGCAGCTTGTCTTGGAAATCAAGTGGGAGCTTCCCATTGACTGGCAACGAAACAAGCCATTGTACTGTACAGTGCCGTAAAGGAGACTCTCTTAGCGCCATCGGATCGAACATAGACGGTCCACGAGGAACGCTCACACTGAGACCTTCGTACACTAGTGTTGGAGCTTCGTGCGGAGTGAGCTTCCCAGACGAGCTCAAATCCTCGCCGGGCTTCATGTAGACCTGTAGCACGTGAGACCAGACTCGAAGTGGGTTTCAGAGTGTTTTGAAGAGACGACGGAGTTGCAAGCGTCGAGCGCGTGACCCCGAGACTCAAAGCCAGATGGACGACCCACGACCAGAGAAAACCCACTCACGGGCGAAGAACTGCATCCCTACTTTATTAGACGACTGCGATATAAGCCTGCTCTTCATCCTGCCGTCGTTCGAGAGGCGGTTGGAGCAGCAACTGTTGGCGATCCCAGCCGATGACGGCGACGACGAGCCTGTGGCTTCTCCACAGCTTGATACGCAGAAGATGCCGATCGGAGAACGCCCTCAGCGACCAGCGACAGTGTACGATCTTCCAGAGGCGAAGCAGCAGAAGCTCAGACCACAGTAGCGCGTGGAGACGCGTGCGATGAAGGGCACGCTGCAGCGGAAGCAGTCCGACGAGCAGTTCGCTGTCCAGCACAAGGAGGGCGAGGCCATCCACGCGATCTTGGAGTGTGAGCGTGTAGTGGTGGTTTTTGTCCTTGAAGAAGCAGTCTACTCAATTCAATCAGAGATGATGTGTGAGGGAAACGGAGCTTGGTTGATAGATGCCATTGTCAACGTCGCAGTGTCGACATCCGCCGCTCGCGAGATCTCTGCCTCCAAAATAATGCAACCCGCTGATGCTGTCCAGGCGACACTTCCTGAGTCCTCAAGGAGCTGATCTGAGGGCCCCATTAACGGGACGCACAAAACCCCGAAATGGAACACTGATTGTATTGGTAGGTTCAAGCCTAGTCGACGTTGGGAAGGCGATAGCCTTGACAGAACCTACCAGTGAGCTGCAGCATTTGCCATCCTGGTGCTAGATGCGCATGGCTCAAAGCGAGCCGACGTGGTGCCTCAAAGGCAGCCTAGATGTTGTTACCGTTTGGTGCTGGGATGTGCGCCTCACTGGCGTTGGCGACTGGGACCGCAGGTGCTTGAGTCGCGGCAGGCAGAGCATCCGCCGTGGACGCGGCCACCCACGGCCCTCCCGGTGGTGAGTGT
>JAADVL010000747.1:0-15654 GCA_023334995.1 Pythium sukuiense | reverse complement strand
CCTGAGCTTGGCGAGCACGCCGAGGTGCATGAGCGTCTTGATCACTGGCTTCGAGTCCTATGGCAGCTCCTCGTTACCTGCGGTGCCCAACGACTCTGGGCTGGGCAAGTCAGACTCCTTTTCCCAAACGAGAACCGATGGATGGAAGATTCCCACGCTATTGAGGCGAACTGGCGGGCGAAGTGCCAACACGTCCTGGAAGGACTGGTCTTCTCCACAACCCCGACGGCTTCCCTGGACAAGGAGATTGTGCGGCGGCTACTCAGGCACACGAGCACAGAGAGCGAAGGCGAGCCCCGTTTTGAGCTGCAGCAGGATCACTTCTTGCTTTTCTTCGACGGCGGCAGCAGGAAGAATCCCGGGGCAGGAGGCAGTGGTTCCGTGATTGTGCGCATGGCGTCGCCACCTACGCTTCTGTGGGCAGCGCCTTTCTCCTACGCCAACAAAGCAACCACGAACAACTACGCAGAGTTTCAAGGGCTGTGTCACGGACTCTCCGCGCTCCACAAGTACAAATGGCATCCGGCGACGGTCGTCGGGGACAGTTTGATGATCATCAGCCTCTTACGCAGACGCACTCCTCCAAAATCGAAGCGACTTCAGCCGCTCTATACCCGTGCCAATGCACTGGCTCACATGACCCACATCACAGGTTGGAACCACCACTACCGCGACCGCAACAAGATGGCTGATAAAGCCGCGAATATCGCGATGGATACGTGTACCAGCTTCGAAGCCTTGGCATCCTCAGGCCGCATAGAATTTGGGCAGCTGACACCCTGGCTCGACAATGACGTCCAACCCTGGCTGGACGCCACGCTCACTCACTCGCGTAGACATAATCCTGTCTAACTCCAAGCTCCTCTTCAAGACCCGGCCGTCTCCGTGCGCGTGTAGACGACCGAAGGGTTAATAGTGTTCTCATTTAGTAGTAACCAATACACCTCATCATCATCATCATCATCATCATCTACTCCACAAGCTGCGCGTGTGGTACATCGAGGCAACAGCGCGCCGGGAGAAGGTCGAGAAGGATTCCGACATGGACGCGGAGCGACGAGCGCTAGAAGAGGAGCTGTCGAGACTCCAACACGAGATCCGACAACTCAGGCAGAACATCCAGCATCTCGAAGGTCAGGCTGTCAAACTCAAGCGGGAGACGATCGATGAGGAGCTCAAGCTCATCAACATGCAGCGAAATGTAGCGGTGGTTCTGGAACGCGAGGCGTCGGTCAGCGTACAGCAGCAAGCGGCAACGGACATTCTGCATTCGCTGAACGACCAGATCCGTGACAACAGATTGATGAGCGATCTCCAAAACGACAACAACGAGGCCCTGAAGATCAAGGAGGAGACTGCTCAAGTCACGACAGCTAAAGACAAGCTGCAGAAGGAAATCAAGAAGAAGGACGACGAGCCGGAAGACAACAAGAAAGCGTTCGCCGCAATGGACGAGATGCGCTCCAGTATGCTTGAAGCCTGGTACGAGAAGCGTGGAGAGCGGGCAAGCGTCGAGAAGGCGCTAGCTCGCGACAAGGAGAATCTCCAAAGGGTCAAGTCGAATGTTGCAGATGCGGAAGCCAGATTGGCGGAAGTGAAGGCGCGTCACGCCAAGGCTTGCGAGCAGCGCGCTGGACAGGGAATCCAGTGAAGGCGGTGGAAAAGTCGCGAGATCGTCAGTGCGATTGCCATGCATATCCGATAATTCCTAATACATTTGCCATTCCCATCAGTCTCGGTTGATCGTCTCGTTCCAGTATCACTTTGCGATTTGATGACGAAGGGCGAGAGAGATCGATGGGATCACACCGCAGCATCTTCTCTCCTTCGTACTGCGGCATATGACTCTTGAAACTCTGTGGTATTCGCCCTCTCTCGTTGAAGCACAACGCCACGCCTGACACACGCGTTGTTGATGAGCACAACAGTGGCGCACATCAAAAGAGCCCGATTCCATCTAAGAGAGAGTGCTGCAGTTGCTGAGTGGTGGAGGCGGACGGCGTGGTCAATGATCTGTGATGAAGGACACGCAAGATCGTCGTCCACGGTCAAGGATACTAAGCACAGTCATTATTACCACACGTTACGCTACTATTACTGTTCACAATCACCATCTACGACACCGTGTGCAGCCCATGGCCACGACTGATCTTGAATGGGCTTTCGTTGCCCGTTTCCTCGAGACCCTGGTGGGTCTGGCAGTGGTTTCCCTTACGAACAGAACGCGTGCAGCCCTCCACTTCGCACCGCCGGCCTCCTCCGTGGGAGATACAGTAGCCATTGCCACGGTCCTTTTTCTTGCAGCCTTCCTGGACGCAGCGACGGATGCCGCCGTGCAAGTAGCACAGCCCAAGTCGCTGTGTGCCCTTCGTGCATCCCGACACGCGACACTTCTTCCCGCCACCGTGAGCGCGGCACAGCCCACCGCCCTGTGAGCTCTTGTCACAACCAGCCATTTGGCAGCGAGCACCGCCGCCGTGAGTCTTGCAGCGGTTGTTGGACTGCGCTCGTCGTGTGCAGCCTTCCTCCACACACTGCTTCGCTCGTCGAGGCTGCTTGGGCGAGCCTCGAGCAGTCTTCATAGGCTTCGTGGCTGCAGGCTCGGGCTTGAAGCTTGGAGCCGGCACTCGCATTGATGACGTTGGGCCAGACGCGGACGGAAAGAGGGGTTGAAGAGAGGATGCAACAGGCAGCTTCACACTCAGGCGGCGAGGACTCGCACCCGTTGGGCTCAGGAGACTGTGGCCCAAGAGGCCCTCCAGCAGGTTGGACGACGTGCGCCGAGTCTTGCTAGTCATGTCGCTGATATCGCCCCACGACTCGCGCAAGAATGAGTCCATGGTCGGTGACAGCATCGCTGGCGAGTGAGGGAACTCGGCCTTGATCATCGACGCTCGAGACGGCAGGCGGATCTTCAGGTCTCCGCTCGCACTGGCCGAACTCGCTCGACGTGACGGTGACAGCCCTGTCGCGTGGCTCAGCGCTGACGCCACGTGCTCATCCGACAGGAAGCCGAGGCTCTCGCCCTCGCCTTGGTTGGGGAAGAGCTCCGCGAGGCTCGTGAGGCTCAGATCCAGAGTCTCCATCGACCCGCGCCGCAGAATGGACGACAGGCGTCGGCGTGAGGCCCCTGGCGTGCCACTGGCACCAGCCAGATCCCGCTCGGACTGCTCCAGCACCATCAGCGTGCTCTCGAAGTCGGCATCTTCCAGCAGATCCAGAGTGGACGACAAGCCGAGCGAGTCGCGACGAACGGCGGTGGCACTGGCGGACTTGTCCATGGCCGTGGGGTAGAGCGCGGCTTGGCTGGGCGTGAGAGAGACGAGAGTTGATTGGGAATGCGCCGTCTCCCACTGCCTGCAGCTCCGCCGCACCGCCCTCGCCATGAGCGACAGACTCCGCAGCGCGGCTTCATCTTCGCAGTTGCATGCTGACTCCTCGTCCTAGAGACACCAAGTGAC
Organism: Pythium sukuiense; assembly: GCA_023334995.1. Taxonomy (NCBI): domain Eukaryota; phylum Oomycota; class Peronosporomycetes; order Pythiales; family Pythiaceae; genus Pythium; species Pythium sukuiense. The sequence goes on along the minus strand of JAADVL010000747.1, from coordinate 12,193 downwards.
CGGCCAACAGTTGCCGGTTCGAGGCTGACCCTGTCCAAGTCGATCATCACCTTCCATTACAGTGAGTTGAGCACTCTATATAAGAGAAACCCTCAAGTCGAGCCTCGACACCTCGACATTGAGGCAGTCGAGTCCTTGGTGGTTCACGGCAGGGAATGAAACCACGCCATCATCTCATGAAATAGCACGACCCCACCGATCAAACAATGAGAGGAGAAGCGTGGCGGTCGGAAGTCGGAAGGCGTTCGTCTATTAATAACGGCATGGTCTTGGGAGCTCCGCTCACTCGAGGCCAGTTCACTTCTCTCAGTCGCGACTTCAAAACCAACCCATAAAGAGAGTCATCGCCATGAAATAAAAACCCACGCCAATGACGGTCTTGCACTGAGTCGTCGACGATGGCGATGTATCATCGCCGATGATTGATAATCGGCCTCGAGCGGATCAAGCCCAGTCTTCAAGTTCAAGCCTTCATTATCATCCAATCAGCACTTCTTGTTCTCAACCAGTAGCCAATCACTGCGCTCTACGGGGCCACGCCTTCAACGTGCCGTTCCAAGAGCCCCACTTAGCCAATTGTCCTCCGTCCCCGAGCGTCGTCATGGAGCGAGGAGCTCATCAGCCCACGCGAAGGGGTCACTACACAAAGAGTCGGCTCAGACGAGGATTCACTTGATGGCCGAAGCGGCGAGCGCGAAGAAGCCCCTTCAGCAGCGCAATCAGGCCCAGTGAAGCATGGCCTCCATCGTGGGTACGGAGGCTGTAGGTACTGCACCGAGCGTCTCTGGGAGTGAACAGCGCACTCTCCCACTCCACAGCTCACTTGGATATTCACCACCAGCCCCACAAGCAACTGCATTCCCCCTCCGCACCATGACGACTGCCGACAGCGACTCCCCGTCGAAGGAGCTGCACGTGCCCACCATCGACGTCGGCGCGCTGCTGGGCGCTAAGGACGACGCCGAGGTCGAGGCCACGCTGCAGGACCCGAACGGCCCATTCCGCGACACTATCGAGGCTCTGCGCGCCGCTGCGTCCGAGTGGGGCTTCTTCTACGTCATCAACCACGGCATCAGTCCGGAGACCATCGCCGAGCTGCGTCAGGCGGCGCGGGACTTCTTCGCGCTGCCCAAGGACGTCAAGAACACGCTCCGCCGCAGTCGCGACAACGCGCGCGGCTACTACGATAGTGAGCTCACCAAGAACAAGTTTGACTGGAAGGAAGTGTTCGACATTGGCGGCCCGCACGACGACCTGCCGCCCAGCGAGAACGTGTACGTGCGTGTCATTGAGAACAACCAGAACCGCTGGCTGGACGAGCAGACGCTGCCTGGCTTCAAGGACAAGCTGCGCGACTACTTTGAGCGTACGGAGCAGCTCTCACGCCGTCTCCTGCAGCTCTTCGCAGTGGTGCTGGGTCAGCCAGTCAACTTCTTCGACCAGTTCTTCAACGACACTGACGGCGTTTTGATCGGCAATGAAAAGCAGCGGGTGTACCGCAACTCGAGCGCACTGCGTCTGAACCACTACCCAGTCGCGCCGGAGCCGGAGAAGACCATGGGCGTGTACAACCACACGGATGGCGGCGCGCTCACGGTGCTCCTGCAGGACGACGACGTGGCGTCGCTGCAGGTCTTCCACCGCGGCACGCAGAAGTGGTACTCGGTGCCCCCGCTCAAGGATTCGTTCACGATCAACATCGGCGACATGGTGCAGGTTTGGTCGAACGACAAGTTCCTGGCGCCGCCGCACCGCGTGCTGTCCAGTGGCACGCACTCGCGGGTCTCCATCCCGTACTTCCACAACCCGTCGTTTGGCACGGTGGTGCAGCCACTGATCGTGGGGGAGAACGAGAAGCCTCGCTACCGCCCACTCAACTGGTTCGAGTTTGTGCAGCAGAAGATCCGTGGCAACATCGACAACATCGGCGAAGATCTCCAGATCAGCCACTACCGCATCCACGACCCAGAGGACCCGTTCGTGCTGCCGCCGATCCCAAACTGAGCTTAACGTAGCCGAAATACAGCGTATTTGAGAGTCAATTGAGAACCAACTGCTAGCTACAGTTGATGATTGTATCATCTTCCATTCATGCTTCTTTCTTCCTCACAGATGACCCACAGAGCCCGTGGATTCGCCCTTTCACTTGGTCTTGTGGCCCTGCGCGGCGTTGTGCTTGAGCAGAAGATGCTCACCCGCAAGAATGGGCTCGTACTTGGCTGGATTCTCCTCTGACTGGCAGCTCGGGATGCACTCGACCTTGGCGTCATAGTTGATGTTGTAGAAGAACGCGATGGACTGGCGGCGGTTGTTCTGCTTGAGCTCATCGTGCTGTGGGTTCACCACGCGGTGCATCGTCGAGCGCCACTGGTCGTTGGTCCAGCGTGCCATGAGGTCTCCCAAGTTCACGATGAACGAGTTGGCTGGCGCCTTGACGCTCTCCCACTTTCCGTCGGGACCCTGCACCTGCAGTCCGCCAGGCGCGTCGTCCACCGCGAGGATCGTGAGGCTGCCGTAGTCTGTGTGGGCTGACGCGCGAATCTGCTCGCTTCCTGGCGCCTGATCTTGGTGCGGGTAGTTGCTGAAGGCAGGGGAGTCCGTGTCAGTTAAAGCCATAAGAGTCCAGAGATCAATCAGCACTTACAGGATGCGCAACGACGACATGTGACGGTCGATCTTGTCGGCGAACCAGTCGTCTGGCAGCGCCAGCGCCAGCGCGAACACACTCAGCATCCGCGCCGCCAACTTCTCCAACGCGCGGTAGTACGCCGTCATGCCGTCGTGGAAGGATCCTGGCTGCTCAGGCCAGCGAGGTGCGAACGGCGGCGTCTGGCCCTCGGCCCCCAGGCAGATCTGGAACGTCTCCTTGAGGTCGGCCTTGGGATTCTGCTTCTCTTCGCGCGACTTGGACAGCATCTCGCCGTTCTCGTAGCCGTACGGATACTCGTACGACATGGCTACTCGCTGCTTGAGAGCCAGTGGCAGGTCGAAGTAGTCCCTGGCTGTGTTGAAGGCCCCTTGGATCACGGACGGAGCCACGCCGTGGTTGGTGACGACGAGGAAGCCGATGGAGCGGCAAGCAGCGCTGACCTGCTCCACGACACGGTCACGCGCTGCCTGTGAGGCCTTGGGGCCGATGATTGCAGCGAGGTCGATGACAGGGATGATCATGGTGGCTGATGAAGAGGGAGGCGCGAAAATGGCGAGTGGAGAAGATCATGCTTCACAGTGTGGCCAAAATCTGGAAGGATGGAGCGGATGAGCGAGCTTCTTCAGGAGGGGCTTCCCACCGTAGCGTACCCACTGGACCAGTCGCTGGCTGCACTTGACCATCTCCCTTGTATATTCCCGCGAGAGCATTGGCTGTCTGGTCGCTGGAGGAGATGGAGAAACCACTGAATCTGAGTGAGTAGATTGACAGAGCCAGCTCGCATCGAACGACGTTAAGAGGCATCTACACTCGTCAGCGCATAGACGCAGGTGCTGACTTAGTGCACAGACCCAGGCGTGGCGACGTGCTCGTCATATTCGCGTGGTGCTGCTGCTGCAGTCGAAATGTTCGAAATTCCTGCGGGTGGGTTTCTAGTCGCGACCATCTGGACTTGGCGAAATGGGTTCATATTGGAAATCAGATGTCGAAAATGTCGAAATCAGTTCCTACCTCCTCCTATTTTCGACAGAATTTGTTGAAAGACGGAGGAAGGATGACGGAGCGAGCGGCGGCGCGTGGGCGTGGCGCTGCGATGAGAAGATGGCAGCGAGAGGCTACCGTACACGAGGCTTCCTACCGCAGCGAATTCCTGTGCGTTGGTGTCGTGGCTTTGCAGCATAGCTGAGTCGCACTTTTGCAGGGGGCCGATCGCCGTCTCGTACGGTAATTGACTCACATGCAGCGAAAGCTTCCATGGACGAGCATTCCACGGCTCCTGAAGCGGTGCTGTTGATACTGTACCATGTAGTGGAGGAAGCGTACGTTACTGGCCAACGTCGGTAGCAGCGCGAACCCAGTTGCCGTTACAGGCGACTGCGCGTACCGCAAAAGCGTCCGTGTGGGGATGCTCCAGTGGATGTCAAGTCCTGCTGCTAGCGACCTTGACGACGTCAACCTCTGCAACCAACATCGTGACCGATACGTCCAGTGGAACTGCATCGTCGCGAACGCGCCATCGGCCGTTGAACTCACCCACTGGCGCCATGCAGTTCGTGGAAGAAGTATCAATGCGCTAGACAACACACCTCTTCCTATGCAGGGCGACAACTCTTGAACTACAATTGATCCTCAGTCCAGTTGCATGGGCTCAGTTGACGGCACTATTATATGGAAAGGCACACGATAGAAGATCCGGAAGGGTGGCAAGCATAATTAAGCTGGATGGAAGCTGATAGCGCTGCGAGAAGCTTCCTCGCACCGCCGCCACGCGCACCTGTTAGCTGCATGATTAGTGGGATTCGCAAGCGTCGCTCCAGTCCATGGGATCTGTGGTCAATGCACAGTCCGTTATGAGCTCAGATTCCCCCCGGCTCCAGGAGAAACGGCTCGATGCGCCCATCACAATGGCGTTGAACTCATCCGCGCGTGACATTCGGGCCGGTGCTGGCGGGGACGGCGCGCCGAAATGGCTCCGTGGAAAGAGGGATCCACCGGCCACCGTACACCACCCGCCACTACAGTGTCAGCCCACGCTCGCGCATCTCCTCTTGACGCGCGCTTGGTGTTGCCGCACTGATCGCAGAGTGTTCCGTCGACTGTTTGGCCATGCGTGGAAACCAACGCCCCTTTCGACGATCGCCACGGCAGTGGAGTCAGACCGCGTAGTAGGTACTGGTACGTGGGTGTGTGACTAGTGCGACGACGACTGCAACCACAGGCAACGTCCCATACATCCACGGCACCCCTCCAGCTATGAATACCCTGAGCACATGCATCGTACCCGCAGCATGAGTGAGTGAGGAGGACTAGGGATGCATCGAGAAGCAAGTGAGCAGTGCATTTGCTTGGTAAAATCTTAATCGTTCTCTATACTTGTACGGTTCTTTCACGTCGGTAAATACTGTCAGAACATGCAGGTGGGTGGGTGGTAGGAGCTGGCGTGGCTGTGTGCCTGTAGTACGATGGTGATAAATAGTCGGATCGCGTGGTGGTGCGTGCTGGGCTTAGGCGTGGAAGCCGAGCGCGTGGCTGTGGCTGTGGCCGTCAAACGGCGAGCTGAGGCTGTCGCAGACGCGGAAGTGCTGCGTGCACAGGCCCTTGCGGCGCGCCTTCTTGTCACAGCCGCCGATGGAGCAGATCTTGCCGCCGCCGTGCTTAATGCAGAAGCCGTTGCCGCGGTCCTTGGACGAGCAGCCGTCCTCCTTGCACAGGCGCTTGCCGCCGTGGCTGTGGCACAGGTTGTTGCGCTGCGAGACGCGGTCGCATCCGTCGATCTTGCAGTACTTGGAGGCGCGGCTGCGCTGCGGGCCGTTCGAGGTCTTGGCGGCGCGCTTAGGCGAGCCCATGTAGTCGCTGGAGGCGTCCGAGGACGCGCTGGACTCGTCCCACGACCGCTTCTGCAGCAGGCTCGAGTGTGCGCCGAGTAAGTACGTGGACGGGCTGAGGATGGATCGCAGCGACGGCATGGCCGCAGTGGGCGGCGACGAGCACGTCGACGAGGCGGACTCGTCGTCCGTGGACGCGTCCGAGTGCTCGTTGTGGATGCGCTTCAGCAGGCCCTCGAGCGACGGCAGCTTCGGTGGCATGGCAGACGACAACGGCCCGCGGCTCAGGCCGAAATCGGAGGGCGTCAGGAACGCCGACGGGAAGACGAACGACGTGCTCATGGTGGCTGTGTGTGTGTGTGTGTGGCTGGGGGCTTGAGCGGAGAGTGGCGAAAAGCGCAGTGTGGGTGGATGGATGGATGCAGGGAGCTGTGCTGTGTGGATCTGTGGATCTGAAGACGGCGACGGAGTGGGCGGCCGACTCTCCGGGGGAAAATTCTGAAATGGCCATCGCCAACACAACGCCAACAGAACCGAAAAAACGCCAACGCCTGGACCGAAGGACCGGCTGTGTTTACGTGGGCACGCGGCCGGCCTGAATGTTGACTCGTATCAACTGTCACAGGTTCCGCGCGCATTCAGGACTCCCGGACGGACGAAGGGGCTAGGGTAGCGGGTGTCCCGCACCAGAACTTCAGAATCCGATCGGCGATTGGTGGTGCGGACCCAGTGACAGTGACAGTCAGTCGGTCGTGAATGCGAATGGCATGGCATGGCACCGCACGCGGCTCGCAGCCAGTGGATCGCTGTGACGCGCGAGGCCCCAGTCACAGCTTCAGTGAGGCCCTCGAGCTGCTGTTGACGCGGAGTAATGAAATGGCTCGATTCACGCCTCAGCGTCCGTCAGAGGACAGAATCGCTCGCATGCAGCATAGAGTGAGCCAGTGCAATACTGTGAGCACATGCACGTAACGCTAGTGTATGGCTGGGCAATTACAGCATCACAGGCTTTGGCGTTGAACCAGCGCAGATGGCTGCCGGCTCCACGGGCTGTCGGCCAGAGAAGCGTGCGAGACAGTCAATGCGTCCCACTGGTGGCGCTGCGGCACCGCAGAGACGGCCCATCGCGCTCTTTTCTTGACGCCGTCCCACAGGTTCATTCCTTCGCATTCACGCCACTGGCCGCGCATTCAGTCGGTCCGTCCGACGCTTCAAGATCTAGTGGGCGGAACGGAACCACTGGTGGTGCCGCGCTTCCGTCCGTCCCGCATTTTGGCGCTTGGTGGCGCGGGGTCGCCGTGTCATGACATGCACCACCACCACCAGTCGAAGTCTGTGACGTGAAAGCGTACTGTAGCATACTGTACCCATACCATATGACGAGTTCCTGCATGGGCAACATGGATGAATGCGAGCTCGCATTCACGGACGGACCGACGGTCTCTGAGAACGCAGCGTTCTCAGTTTCTCAGCGTGTGAATGCGAGCGTAGCACTCGGCGCGTGGCAGAGGCCGGCCACGAGCCGCCTCATTCCGAGCCAAATGCGGCAGGCCAGCCCAGGCTAATCGCCTCCCCCAATGGAGAAGCACGCTTGCGCCGCGTGGTGCTCGTTGAATACGGCACAGAGAAAGCCGAGGCGTGGACTCGACGCGACGTTGACAGTCGCCACAGGACCGGCGGCACCGCCAGCCGAAAACCTCTGAGACATAATGCGCCTGGCTGTGAGCTGGCGAATCTAGTGGCTCCTGCCTGTCGCGCCGATCCACGGCTGCATGCACAGCCAAAGGTCCAAAGAACTCGCATTCAGCGGGGCTTCAACCCACGACACGACGGATCTCCGGCTAAGTGCGAGTCATCCACCCACAGGGCATGCATTCACTCCACTTCCTCACACTCCTCGAGGACCTTGCTTCTCGCTGGTGACGGCCAGCACGAGGTGCATGCCGCCACGTCCCAGTCGTTATTAGTCCAGGCGTGGCGCTTCAGTTTCTGAAGTGCCCGCGCATACTGTAGTCGACTGCTGAACCACCGCCGTGGTCTTATTCCCTGGAGCTTCTGAGCAGGCTCCTCGCATGTGCAGCGGTTTCCGTCGCCGAGCAGCAGACGAACGCTTCGTGCAGACGCAGATTTAATGTGGACGACCCCCCCCCTCACCATCCTTACGCGATGTGTCTGCGCCGTCGCAGGCGTGTTAGCTCACCAGCACATGCACACAACACACACACACACACGAGCACTGTAGACTGTAGACGCATGGAGTCTCGTGCGTCGAGCTCAAGCCAAACTCCCTCCTCTTTGCGTCAAGAGCTCTGCTGCACGCATGCAAGCAGGCGCCACGTCACGCGCGTCACACCTGAGTCACTTCCTCGCCTTTGGTACACTGTACCCTTCCTCTGGTACCCTCACACCCACTGCAGAGTGATGGCTGCACCCATCGCGGAATGATGGCGTTCTTCTTCTCCCCTGGGTTACGCTTCGTACCCCCTGTGTACCCCTCCTCCCAGCAGCTCCTTCATCTTGATCCTGACATCCAGAACCAAATCGAAGCGAAGATGCTGGGCATCGGCTTCAAGGTGAGCGACACGCCGGCGTCGGCGCTGCAGCGGCCGCTGCGAGAGTTCCTCCTGCGCGAGTACGCGCCGCCGACGGCCACGGAGCTGTCCGTGGAGCAGCTGCGGTCGCTGGAGCAGCTCGCGATGCTCAAGAGCGACGCCGACCTCGTGCGCGCGCCGTCGTCGCAGGCCCGCAGCGTATTACTACGCTACTACGGCACGCTGCAGCGCATGGCCACGCGCTTCCCGAGCACGCAGCTGCGGCTGCAGTTCACGTGGAACGACTCGTTCTGTCCGCGCAAGAAGAGCACGCAGACGGCCGTCCACTTCGAGATGGCGGCCGTGCTGTTCAACTACGGCGCGCTGGCCTCGCAGCAGGGCGTGCAGACCGACCGCAGCAGCGCCGACGGACTCAAGGCCGCGTGTAACCACTTCATGCAGGCCGCTGGCGCCTTCGCGACTGTGCGTGACGAGCTCGTGGACAAGTGCGTGGGCGCCCGCAGTCCCGACATGACGCCCGAGGGCCTCGGCATGCTCACGACGCTCATGCTCGCGCAGGCGCAGGCGTGTTTCTACGAGAAGGCCATCAAGGATGACATGAAGCACGCGCTCAAGGCCAAGCTCGTGCACCAGGCGCTCGAGTACTACACCACGGCGCTCGAGATGTGCAACTCGCCGGCGCTCAACGGCGTCATCGACCGCATGTGGGGCGTGCACGTGCTGTACCAGGTGCGCTGTCTCAAGGCCGCGACGCAGTACTGGCAGGCTATGGCCGCCAAGGAGATCGCGCTCAGTCGCGGCGTCGGCTACGGCGAGGAGATCGCACGGCTGCAGGCCGCCGACGCCGAGTGCGGCGAGGCAGTCAAGGTCTGCACGCAGAACAAGCTGCCGCAGGGGCTCATCCAGGCCGTGCGCTCGCTGCAGAACGTGATCCAGGAGAAGCTCCAGACGGCGCGCAAGGACAACGCTAGTATCTACTTGGAGAACGTACCCAAGCTGTCGGACTTGCCCGCTGTGGGCAAGGCCAGTATCGTCAAGCCGAGTGTGCTCACGCCCGACGAGATCGCCAAGGAACTGGGCGGCGTGGACCTGTTTGAAATCTTCGTGCCGAACTCGCTGCTCACACGGGCGTCGCAAGTGAAAGACGAGGTCAAAGAGATGTTCATGGCCGCCACTGAGCGTGTGGCGACAAGCAACGACCAGTGCAAGGCGCAGCTCAACGCGCTCGGGCTGCCGGCGTCCATCGAGGCCTTTGAGAAGACGAGTGACAACGGCATCCCGCAGAGCATTTGGCTCAAGATCAGTCACGTGCAAAATTCCCACGGTGGTCTCCACGCCGGGCAAGTCATGCAGCAGCAGCTCCGCGCCAACGACGAGGCCTCCGAGCGAGCGGAGAAGAGCCTACGGGCCGTGGAAAGCAGACTCTCGGCGGAGGAAATCGAAGACAATGTGTGTCGCCAGAACTACGGCAACGCGCGTTGGCAGCGGCCAGCATCCGCCACTCTCAACGAAGGCTTCCGCTTGGACATTGATCGGTACTACCGCTTAGTGAAGGAGGCCAAGGAGTCGGACAAGGTGGTTGGGACCAAGCTGGAGACGACTCACGAGCTGCTAGCGCTGCTGGCTCAGTCCAAGCCGCAACTGGATGCGCAGTTGCCTATGCTGACGCAGGACAACTCTAGTTGCCGCGACGAGCTCACGGCCGTGTCGACGCTGCTGCTGCAGCTCAGCGGGCTCATGGAGGAAAAGGACCAGGTGCTGCAGGACTTCGCCACTTCTCATGAGAAGTTCAACGTGCTGCCGACGCTGCAGCGTGATCCGTCGGACGCGACCATTGATCACACACTCGCCGACGAGAAGAAGTTTTTCCAGGAACACTTTGTCGCCAAGATCGACGCGATCTGCGCGGATGAGGTCGCGCTGCTGGAAGATCTGAAGGGTGCGAACGCCCACTTTGAAGTGAAGAAGGCCGCGGACCACGTGATGCTCGAGCGCCAGGCGTTCCTGCAGCGACTGGGCGACGCCGTGGACACGTACGACCAGCTCCAGTCGCACTTGAAAGAAGGCGCCAAGTTCTACGACGAGCTGTCGGCCCGCATTGGCCAGTTGCAGCAAACCGTCAACGACCACTGCGACGCGCGAGACCTCGAGCGACGCGAGTTGGAGCTCCACGTGAAGGCCGACGACGCCGTGAGGCAACGGGAGGCCCATGACGCTGCCGTCGCCACGCAGATGATGCGCGACATGCAGCTACGAGACGAGGGAGGCAACGCTGCTACGCACGCCAACGACGAGGCGTTTGCAAGGCGGCTCGCAGGCGCCACGCCGCAGACGTTTCCCGGCTCGGCAGCAGCGGCGTCTGCGTCTACGGGGCTCTACAGTTCTTTCCCTCAGCAGCCTCAGCAGTCGCCCCAGCAGCAGACACCCGCTTACGACTACGCCCGACCGCAGCAGGCGCGAACGAACTCGCCCTCCGCGCCAGGCTTCGCGCCGCCGCCGTCGCATCCGTTCAGCGCGTACCAGCAGTCGTACCAGCCTCCGCAAGCGAACAGCAACGCCATGCCGCCCCCGCCGGCGTACAGCAGCGTGTTCTCGTCGTCGCCTTCGTCTACGCCGCAGTTTGGCAACTACTACTACAACCAGCAGCAGCAGCAGCAGTCTCCGTATCAACAGCAGCAGCAGCAGCCTCCGTACCAGCCTCAGCAGCAGTACGCGCAGCCATCCAACTACAACGGCTACTACCAGTACCCAGGCAATGCGCCACAGCAGCCACCGAACAATGGCGGCCCTGGGTACTCTCGGCCGCCTGGGGGCTCTGTGTGAGGCAAAACGAGCGGTGTCGATGCTGGTACAAAGCCCACACCAAGTAGACAACAAAGCGAAACGTAATGCAGAGGAATTTACAATGAGAGATTCGACTGACAGGCGTGGCTCCGTCAGCTTTCATCCGTTCAGACACTGCGTCTCCACCCAGCTGACGGCCTTTTGGAACTGTGCGTCCAACTCACTCAGAGCGAAGTTACTGAAGCGGCCTGAGGCCTCATCGATACACGCCAACAGCTTCTTGGTTTGGATGGTCGCGACTTCGGAACGCAGACGCGAGGCCTCCGCCTTGCCGAACGTTTCCGCGCGCTGGTTGAGAAAGTGGTTGCGGATCTGGTAGTAGAACTCAAGCTTGGTCATATACTTGTGCTCAATCACAGTCGGCGCGTCAGTCGGAGGTGTGGGGCCGTCCACAGCGCAGTGCAAGTACATCCACTGAACCAGCGAGTGGTACTCATCCGCACTCACCACTTGCTTCTGCAGCTCCTGGAGACCTGCCGTCACACACCGCACCGTCGCATCGTACTTGTACCGCGTCGTCTCAAATCGGTTTTCAGCATGGAGCTTGATGGACGACAAGAAGCTGAAAATCTCGGCGGAAGTGATCGACGCCGAATGGTCAGCGTTGACCTGGTGGATCGTGGCGTGTGAAGGGGCCAGCAGGTTCCAATCCGACTCGTTGAAGAGGTGGTCTTCGTAGATCGCGTCGCTCGCCGTCGGGTCGGAGGTTCGCACAGGTTCGTCGGTGGGCTCGTCGTCCTCCACGGGGATCGAAGGGAGCTCAAATGAAGGCTCTGGCAGCCCAGACGTCGAGTCTGGCGCATCCGGTGAGGGTGCTGCCGGTCCAGATGCCGGAGTCATCGGCTGTCCTAGATCAGGTTCGTTTGGTTCGGCTGGAGAGTTACCTGGCTGGGAGCCAGGCGTGATCTCCCCGGCCTGGGCCTGGCTCGTGGCAACGGGCAATACGGGTTCCTCTGCTTCAGGAGATGCACTCGATCCAGGTTCCGCTGGCTCAGGCTCTCTGGTCTGAGGAGATTCAGGACTCGCTGGCTCCGGCTCGGTCGCCCCCGGAGATGTCGGTTCGATTGTTTCTTCAGGTACAGCAGAGGCAGGAACTGACGGTCCAGGTACCGGCTCCTCGTCCCCAATGTGCTTTGGTTCATCCGTTTGAGGTGCTGTCGGCTCATTTGCCGGTGCATCAGTAGCTGTTGGTTGAGCCGCTGCAGGTGCCAACGTCTCATCCGCCACTGGCTCAGGGGCGTCCGTCTCCGGCAAAGTTAGCTCCGGTGCGTCAGTCTCTGGTAGCGTCGGCTCGATTGCGGGAGCGTCAGTAGCTGTTGGTT